>JBBBDQ010030537.1:5000-146717 GCA_037127315.1 Ascarosepion bandense
AAAACAAAAAACAGCTTAAAAAATGATTGTCTTTCTCTTTCGTCGAAAACGAATTTACATTTGTTTTTGTTTTTTATTTAAACTTACCATTCATCTCTTTCTGGCTGCTAATCACCAGGGATCTACCCGGTGATACAAGCCAGCAGGATAAATCATACGAGTTGAAATTCGGGATTCAATCCGATAAAATGATTAAATAAAAAACAAGTACCGAATTCTAAATAAATATTAAGTTTCACTATTAATTTAGTTCAAATTTCTAAAGATATGTCTACTTGTTCCATATTTACTCACACAAACACATACACTCGCACTTTTTAATAGTGTTGGGTTATAAAAGCAATTTATTATACAAGAAAACTAAATCTATAATACAAATAAAAAAAAACTGCCTCGGTTTGAGGCTTGGAAATTATGATAAGGTTAATTATATTACAAATGTAATTTTAACTATTCGTTATTATAAATTTAAGTGTGTGTATATGTGTGGAGGGATTTGATACAAACACTTAGCTTATTTATAATCTGCTTGTAATATAAGATTGAACATGACAAGAATTGATTTTTATTTGCTCTCTCTCTCTCTCTCTCTCTCTCTTTCTCATTCAGCTCGTCAAAATTGAGCCGAAACTCATCAAACCAGGATCAGAATGCCAATGAAATGTGTTTTACGATTTAAATTTTCTTGATCTCAGCTCAAAGAGGAGTTTCTTCAGTCAAACCGTCTTTCTTTTCGACAAGATTTCCGTTGGACGTTTTCTTTGCAGGTTTTCGGGGATTATCCAAATAAAAATGTCGGATCCAAGGTCGCACCAAGAAATAGCCAATACCAGATCCCGTGATAATAGCCAGAAAAATCCATACATTTCCAGTCATAACACTCAACATAAGGTAATAGGAAATTGCCATTTGGAAGATGTAGGTAAGTGTACAGGATAATTTACAGCTCACTGGTATCGTATCAGGACCACAAGTACCGTCTCTGGAAAATAAAATTAATTATTAAAGCATTATTAAAATATTTTAAAGTCATGAATAGTGAAGAATTGTATGCTTGTTGTTAAAAAGAAACTTTTTTCATTCAGGGGAAATTCTTTCGGTCTAAATGGATCCAAAGACATTTGGGTTTTCTTGGCTTTTCATTATTTGTCTTTGTGCAAATTTTCGTCCTGAATCTGATGAGAAAGCACCATTAAACTAGTTTTGTTCCGAAAAGAGAGGAGCGATTAACCGGTTTGGATCTGATGAGGAAAGATCGTTAAAGCGGTTAATTCTGATGAGAAGACGGATAAACCGGTTCAGTTCTGATAGGTGAGAACCGATAAATTGGCTTAACTCTGATTAGGGTGGAATGTTAAAGTGTTTTAGTTCTGATGAAGTAATACTGATAAACCGGTTTTACTCTGATAAAAGGCGAACTGTTAAAGCGGTTGAGTTATAATGAGAGTGAACCGATAAACTGGTTTAGCCCTGAAGAGAATAATCGATAAACCGGTTTAGCCCTGAAGAGAAGAATCGATAAACCGGTTTAGCCCTGAAGAGAAGAATCGATAAACTGGTTTAGCCCTGAAGAGAAGAATCGATAAACCGGTTTAGTAGTCTTTAGCAGTCTTATGGTTAATAGTGTTGTATTTTGATATCGTTTTAGGGTAATTATTTTTTCCCTCCTATCTTTTGTTAAATTTTATTCTTGTTTCAGCATTTCCTTTTTATTGCCCCAATATATATATATATATATATATATATATATTGTAACTAAGTTTTTGAACTCGTAGGTTTATTAACCTTTTGTTCATGCATTTATTTTTATAAAGAGTGCTCCATACAAATGTAGAGCTTTATACTGTAACGGTTGTTACAATGTTTTTATAAATTCATAGTATCACTACACAAAAATGTTCATCTTTCGAAGCCAGCCCATTATGTTGTTGGCTTCATCCTCAGGTGATTTTTTAGAAAAAAAAATTTGTGTAGTGATACTATGAATTTATAAAAACATTGTAACAACCATTACAGTATATATATATATATATATATATATATATATATATATATATATATATATAGCCTTAAATAAAGTAAAAAATATTTAAATATTTTAAAAGTAAAAAATATTTTAATATTTTTTTTTCATTAAAGTTTACTTTTAAACGAGTTCCATCTTCTCCCAGTATTGTGAGTAATCCTTTGGTTTTGTCCTTTGTTTTGACCCCATTATAATTAAGCCAACGAAGCCCTTGATAAGTGTTGGCTGAAAAGTTCCTCGGGTTTTGGATAATTATGACGTCTACTTTATTTAAGGCTATTAGTGTTTTCTGTGGGTACAAATCATTTTATATATATATATATATATAAAGAAAAATCCAACATTTAATATAATATCAACTACTATGAACACGGTCAACAATATGCTTACCGTGTTCGGAATATGAAACACACACACACACACACACACACACACACACACACACACACACACACACACACACACACAAGCATTCTTTTAAAATAGAATTGTAAAAAATAATTTTCTCATATGTATAACCAGCCTGAAGAAGGTTACAAGACTCGAAACCTGTGGAGCAAAAGAAACAAAATAAAATCCCTGTACTACAGCCGACAAGGATGATTTAATTAATTTTTTATTGTGTTTTTCCGGTATTCTAACGTTTTTACCCTTTGTAGGAATTAAAGATTTTTTTTTTACATCAGTGGCAATATACCGGACAACCTAAGCAGATCGATTTTCATAGCACTGCATAAGAAGCCAGGCGCAAAGGAATGTAAACTCCACTGAACAATCAGTTTAATGAGCCATATAGCAAAACTCATCATCCGAATTCTGTTGAATAGTTCGCTCATTAGAATTAGGACAGAGACAGGAGAAAATCTGTGCAGTTTCGTCAAAGACACCGGATCACAGAACGCAATGTTTATGCTCGGAATGTTATCAGAAAGGGCAATGCAAATACAGAAAGGCGTGTACCTGTGTTTCATAGACTACGCAAAGCCGTTCGACAAAGTACGCCACAAAGACGTGATAGAGATGTTCGGCAACCTAGACGTATTCAGAAAAGACATTAGAATAGTCAAGAACCTGTACTGGTAGCAAACAGACAGGAAATGAGTTCAGCAGATATACAAAAATAGAAAGGGGTGTAAGACAAGGATGTGTCTTCTCACCAGATCTAGTCAACGTATACAGCGAGGCAGTTCTGAGAGAACTAAAAGTCCTGCCAGGACTTCTAGTCATTGGCGGCCACAATCTGAACAATATAAGATACCCAGATGATACAGTGCTGGTAACAGACATGGAAAAATAACTACAAGACTTCCTACACAAGGTAGCTAAAGAAAACGAAAAGAAAGGACTAAACATAAACTACAAGAAAACTAAATACATGGTCATCAGTAAAAAGAGGAGCCCAAAATACTAATTACAAGTTGGGGATACTGAAATCAACTAAGTACAAAAAATTTAAATAATTGAGAAGTGTTCTAACAGAGGACAGAAAGTGCGACACTGAGATCCAAAGGCGTATTGGCATGGCCAAGAATGCATTTCAGAAGCTGAGTAGAGTATTAAGAGACAGGAAAATTTTGCTAGAAACAAAGAAGAAAGAACTGGATTGTTATGTGAGGTCTGTCCTTCAATACGGCAGTGAATGCTGGACAATCTCATTAAAGATGAAGAAAAGACTTGAAACAACCGAAATGTGGTTCTACAGAAGCATACTGAATATAAAATGGGGGATCAATTCCATATTACAATCAATATATAAACAGACACTCACTTTGTGATCACAGCAGTTTCTATACATTTATATTTCTGAGATCCAAAAGCACAAGGATGCACTCCAGGAGCTGAGACAATCAAAGATGAAAGAGAAACTTGAAGCAACCGAAATGTGGTTCTACAGAAGGATGCCGAGGATGACATGAACCGAACATGTTAGCAAGGACGATGTTTTGAAGAGGATGAAAGCGAAAATGAAACTGATACTTAACATCAGGAAAAGACAGTTGAAGTTTTTGGGACATGTAATAAGGAATGAGGGCTTGGAGAATCTGATACTCACGAGATAGATAGAGGGAGGAGAGACGGTGGAAAGCAACGCATGACATACTTGATGGGCTTGAGCAAATGGATGGGAGAGCAGGGTTTGTGAGAAGTAACAAGATGTGGAACGCCATGATTACTTATGTCCTGAAGGGACACGGTACAAAGAAGAGGAAGAAGAAGAGGAAGAAAAGATTAAGGAATATAAATATTATCCATAATTTTTATTGTAGAAAACCTTCAAAATGCCATCTTCACTATTAAACGATGTTAGGTTAATGTAAACAGAAATATATTTGATATATAAAGCCGCTCGAATAGCGAGATGTCTATAAGAATGTGATTTTAAAAGAATTTTTGTATTATAGACTAGAACTTTCCTTCAGGATTATTGTAAATTATAGGTAAATGAATGTTTTTTTAATAGCACTTTGATCAAACAAATAACATGTAAGGCGTCTTATAAAGGAGGTGGTAGTGTGTCCGATATAGATAATTAATTTGTGACAAGAAACAGTCTCGTACTAGGCGTCGAAATTGATATTCTATATTTGTCATCGGCAGGGTTAGATTTGATGGGGTTATGTTGGTTAGTGATGACATGGTTTCCGGTCGTATATTGTCTGTCGTATATTATGACCTTTAGATGTTTTTTCCGGAATTACAGAAAAATATGGTGTTTAATATTTTTTCTTATAGCAAATTCCTTTTTTTTTATAATCATATTGCCCCAAGCAAAGCATTTTACTGCCACTGTTTTACATGGAGTTACATTGGAGGAAAGTTATGAGAAAGAATGACAGGTTATAGGGGTATCAGGGAGTGGGTAAGAGAAGATTAAGAATACTGATGCGAGTGAAGTGGACGGAGAAAGGAGCATGAGAGAGAGAGAGAGAGAGAGAGAGAGAGAGAGTAAGCAGGTTAGTGAGATAGGGGATGACTATTGACTTTACATTTAAATTCTTGGAGATTGTAGCTGTCGGGGAAGCAAGTAAATGGAAGGGAATTCCACAAGCGGGTAGTGCGAGAAAAGAAGCTGATGGAGTAGAATTTGCTTTTACAAATTATTGGTTTCACAATAAAAGGGTGGGGCCTAGCTGCTAATCTTGTGGTTCGAGTAAATTTATATATAGGGGGCACTAGTGAGCTAAGTTCATTGAAGCCGTAGCAATTGTGCATCCTTGATGCTATCAGTCTGGAAGAAGCGCTTCCAGCGTGTGGCAACTTTGGAAAGTGCCTCAAAACCATACCACGGGTTGACCCGAAGATTGTAGGTGAGATTGGGTAGACGGGAACTGTTGTGAGCCTTCGCTTGTTGTGCCAGCAAGAAGTCACAAGTCATCATGACAGGGTTTGAGCGTCCTGGTCTTCTTCATATTATTGATCGTGTTCTCTCGTGCTCTGTTACTAATGTTCGCTCAGCATAGTTGCAGTGTAAACCACAGGTGGGCTCTGTGGGTGTGGAAAAAACCCAAATGTACCTGAGCAGGCGTCTGCAATGGGGATTAGCTAGCCGCCCTAGTAAACAGGCATCCTTGTATACGAGTGGCCAGCTTTACACACACACACACACACACACACACACACACACACATATATATATATATATATATATATATATATAAATAAATCCAGGTGATAGGAACACACACACACATATATATATATATATATATATATATATATATATATATATATATTCCTATCACCTGGATTTATTTTCGTTTGTCTGTACCTTCCTTACCTTCTACCTTTCCTCTTTTATCTTCCTCCTCCTTTTCGTTGCCTTTTTTCAATTGCCCCTATCCCCGGAGTAATATTATTATGTATTTTTATCGGTTCGAAAGCATAAATGATTCCAGCTGAGACGGACTGCAGTATCAAGCACAGGTACTACACGTTACGCTGATTCTAAATAGAAAGGCGTAATAACCGTCTATACAAACCAACAGAATAATAATCGCGATTATCTAAACTTATATATAAATGGAACTTTGTCTGTGTGTGTGTGTGTATGTGTGTGTGTGTGTGTGTGTGTGTCCTTTACCTATAGACTCCGAAACGACTGAACCTATTTTCTTGAAAATTTGCACAGTTGTACTATAAGCGTCTGCGAATGTTCTTAACTTGATTTTGTGTCGAGGTACCCCCGATAAATATCGAAAATCGATAATCGAAAAAATTGTGTTATAGAAGGGGTGGTCCGATTTTAATCAAATTTGATACACTCATAGACAAAGACATAAAAAACGATATTCAGAAGTTTCAAGGTTGCAGTTCTTACAATAGTGCAGAAAATCGATTATATATATATATATATATATATATATATACATACAGGCAAATAAACAGACACACACACAAAGATCTTGCTATATATATATATATATATATATATATATATATATATAAAGCAAGATCTTTGTGTGTGTGTCTGTTTATTTGCCTGTATGTCAGTATTGTTTTCAGCCCTTTTATTTTAGTTTTTGCATCGGGTTTGGCTCTAAGTAGGTATAATTGTAGTTCTTAGTCGCAGCCATGATACCATTTCCTCAGAGGAGTTATTTAATCTTCAAAATTCAGTTTACGACGAAAAAAAAAACTTATTTGATATCGATACTAGGAAATCAAAATTTGACTTACATGCATTCATTTTTCTTTCAGTCTACGGTTTCGCTTTAACTGGAAACAACTATTGTTTTTTAGTCTTTCGTGCCAACGTCCAAAGAGTCTGAGCTCCAGGACCATGGATTAGTTTTAAAGCTTTCATTACACTCGAGCAACGCCGGGCTATACTGCTAGTAAGAAATAACTGATATCAGATTGACCTCTGTCTATTTGGAACTAAGATAATCTCTAGAGATTAAGACGATCCCTGCGTGTTGACTAAAGACAGTCAGTAAGTGCCATATGTGATACACGCTTGGGCGATCATGTCTCGAAAGAGACATGATTGATAGCGCAGAAGATTTTACCGCAGTAGGTTGCAATTATTTTCTGAGGTAGACTGGTTACCAACCGAGATTATAGAACCCAGTTTGTCCTGCTATTTAACCCATAGTAAGAGGGATAAGAGATGGATTGTATTATGTTATTATATTAATAAGTAGTAATTAGTGGAAGGCAGTTTATTACTTCATGACTACAGAAAACCGATCCCCCACTTTATACCCAATAGAAGTTTTAATTATGTTTCCAACTATTATAATCAGTCACTAAGTTAAACGCCGTATGTGATGCACGCTTAGGCGAACATGTCTGTAAAGAGACATGACTGACTGGGCAGAAGATTTTCCCTCAGTAGGATGCTATTTCAAACGAGGCGGTCAGACAGTGAAGTGCCATACGTGATACGCGCTTAGGCGAACTTGTCTCGAAAGAGACATGACTGACTAGCAAGTTACCAATAGATTTTACCGCAGTAGGTTGCCGTAGACTGGTTGCCAAACAACGCTAGAGAATCTCTCTCGCTATTTAACCCAAGAAGCTGAAAGGAGTGGTGGCGAATAAATAAAGGGTAGTTGCGCGTAAGTAAATGCTACGAATTCAACTGGTCGAATTCGGCTTTCCGATTTTTCTCTCCGAGTCGATATCAGTCAAACAATCAAACAAAAAATAATAATGGAAATCGAAACATTATTTGGTTCAACCCACCATTTAACTTAGAATTAAAATTCAAAGCATGACAAATCCTTTATAAATTATTCAATAAACGCTTCCCAAAATACTAAAAATTAAACAAGATTTTCAATATGAATTCAATCAAATTTAGTTATAACTGTACTAGCAATTTATAAAATTACATTAAAAAATGCCAGAAACCTAAATAATAACATACAAAATAATATCATTAACAAGGAATGTAACTGTAAGGACAAAAAAAAAAAAAAAAAAAAAAAGACCACTTAACGGACTTAGAAATACAGAAAGGGTTATTTATAAAGCAGAGATACATTATATAGATGGACAAAAAAAACAAAAAACAAAAAAAAAACATATTTGGGGTCTACCAATGACAGTTTTAAAATCAGATGACATAATCATAAATCTACATTTAAACTGGAAAGCCTCAAATATTGTACTAAACTGGCTAGCCACGGGTAGAAATTCAAATTAAAAATGAAAAAGACTCAGATATAACTTGGAGTATAGTTAAAATTGCCAAACCATACAAAAAATGACCACTTAAGGGACTTAGAAATACAGCAAGGGTTATTTATAAAGCAGAGGTACATTACATAGATGGACAAAGAAAAACATATCTGGGTTCTACCAAAGACAGTTTTAAAATCAGATGGAATAATCATAAATCTACATTTAAACTGGAAAACCTCAAATATTGTACTAAACTGGCTAGTCACGGGTGGAAATTAAAATTGAAAAATGAAAAAGACCCTGATATAACTTGGAGTATAGTTAAAACTGCCAAACCATACAACGGCGGTGATGTCTGCAGATTGTGCGAGGAGGAAAAATTAGCTATTATGTTGTTCCTAGAACAAAAAATTACTAAATGAAAGATTAGAAATTATGTGCAGATGTAATCATACCAATAAATACATACTAGGATCCTACAAACATGAAGAGAAATGCTGTAAGATCCTTAAATAACTCTTCCCTAATTTTGGAAATTTTAGGTGTCTTACATATATATATATATATATATATATATATATATATATATATTGTCATCAGCAGACAGATCTGTTTCGCTGTATCGCAACTCATCAGTACGGTTAGACTCCGATTGCTTTTTAACCCAGGATTGAAACCCGACCGAATTGGCGTCAGTCGGCAATTCTACCCCTGGGCTATATTGGGCGTGTATAATGATAATATACACGCTAAAATGTCTGCCTCCTTCTACCGAGAGCCCGTAGCTCAGAGAGAGATTTAAATTCACAGCTTATAGGAACAGTGTAGAATGGAGGGAGGGATTAAGTGATATATTTAAACCTATATTAAGGAAATTTAAACCTCCTTGTATGTCGATACTTGTTAACCAATTCATTTCTCTGATTTAAAGGTAAATTTTGATTATGATACTTTAATATCATAATTTTTCTACTAAGCACTGATTACTTCTATCACTAAGACTATTAAGAGTACGTACTGAGTCTATAAATCTCCAATCTATTTGTGGATTCAGACTTTCTTTCTTCAGTTCCCAATACCTGCAGGAAAGAGATATTTGAAATCTTAAGTTTGGGTTGATAAAAGAGTGTCTATGGTAATAGTATCTTTGTTTTTATTCTCCCGCTAAAATTCCAATGTAGACGTTATAATTTGGGGAGGGGGGAATGGTAGCCTGGTAGAAAACATTCGTACATTTACATTTACCTTCAACAGGACAATTTTCCTGGATCTGCAATTGCGGGAGGATACAATATCAGGTTTAATATTAGTTCCATAAAAATTCTTTAAAATCTGGTTATTATGCGAACTGTGATTGTTATACTTATTATTATTAGTGCAGGAATAGCTATTTGAATAGTTTTTCTATTAAAGATTTTACTTAGAGAGTTATTTTTTTGAAAATATTTACTAATTTAAAAAAAAACTGTCCAATGTTAATATTTAATGGTCCACAGAACCTGGGTTGAACTATATCATTTTTCTTTTTCTATGTTTACTCTTAGCCTTAGAGAATTCAGAATTACTAACAGGCTTTAAATAGGATAATTTGTATCTTTAAAACTGCTTCTTTGTAGAGCTTTATCATACAATTTTTCATTTTTCAATAAAGATCTTAAGGTTGGAAGACAATCGGCTAATTCTAGCACTAACAGAATATTTGGTAATTAAAGAATTATTTTCTTTAATTATTACTTTCAACTTTTTAAATTTTTTTTGTGGTTGCTGACTGTGACTCTAATTATACTATGTATGTCCTTTTTTCTTTTTCTTTTTTAATTTTACTTGTATTTCTTTTTTATTTTGGTTATTTTTAGTTTTGTGTATATTGTGTGTATATTATTATGTGCGTATATGGCCTCTTATAGGTGTGTGTTTGTGTGTGCTTATTTTGTATGCGATTATATTTATTCTCTTGTTTTGTTTCTCTATATTATTATTTTTCCTTTAAGAATGTTTGTATATGTGTGATTTGGTGGATGCGTTATTTATTTTTGTGACATTTCCGGTATCTGTTGCCTCAATGTTTAATTGTACACACCTCTACCCTTCACCTAACCTTTTTTCCTCTCTGTGCCAATCTAATTTTTTTTAATATTCTGAGAAATTAAACCATTTGATTTTTTGGGTTTGAAAAAGCAATTTCTAATTTTTACAACCGCCGAAATAAATTGTAGATTGAATACCGTTTAATTATGTGTTAAGTTTTCCTCTCTCTTTCTCTCTCTCACACACACACACACACACACACACACACACACACACACACATATATATATATATATATACAAGTTAGCATTATCACACCAAGTTATAATACATTAACAAAAAAACGGGATACAAATGTATCACAACGTTTAAAAATTTAGGCGCCTTTCGACCGACCCTTCTTCAATTGTCGGTAATTTAAGACTGAGTAGCTAATAAAAATCTTTTTATTAGCGACCAAAGTTAAAATATAATGTGATTAAAGGATAAGGGGAGTAGAAAAAATTATCTTTCGTTAGATAATGGCTTCTCGGAAGAGGGCCAAATCGGTGTTTTAATTCTCGTTGCATGCACAGGGCAGGTCTCTACATGTTAATAATACCAGACTCCAATATATTCAAGTGGAGTCTGTTCCATGCCCTGTGCAATACAGAGAAAAATTCAGGAGAATAACTTGTCCTGCATATACCAGAATTAAATAAATGCTCGCCAATTACGGAGGGCATGAGTGTGCGAACACCCGAATGTCACCGGCTCATGTCTACGCACCTCGCACGGGACACTCTACGGGGTGATTCTAACTTCCAACCTCTGGATATTTTTTGCTCACATAGTCGGCCTCGCATCAACACTTATTTTGATATACAGCTAAATTGATTTGATGGGCAGACAAAACATCCTTTCGGCAAGGAAGGAAAGCCCTTCTAGCTCTAAAATGCTCCGAGCCATGCATTGAAACACCACTTAATTGTAATAGAAATTTTATCGGCGTATGTCTGAAATCCACGGTAATCTGAGATATACAGGACATTTAGATGGCCCATATATCTTAGCTTCATTAAACTTAGCACTTTTTCGTTCAATGAAAATTCCGGGTAGCCATTCATCAGAAATTTTTATTTAATTTTCTTTAGCTCAGCATCGAGTTTGCACCCAGAACATAACATTCGAGCCCGATGGGTAAGACAGCTAATAAGATTAATTTTCCTGGTTCTGGGAGCAAAAGAGTCGCAAGTTAAGTAAAAGCCAAAGATTTACGATAAGCACTAGTAAGAAAGCATGAAACTAATTCTTTCTACTAGAACATCCAAGAAAGGTAACCGATTGTTCTCTTCTACCTCCATCGTATATTTTAACACAGGATGAAAATTATTCAAATGTGAAAAGAACCCTTCCTTTTTACTACGATTAGGAAACGACGTAAACGTATCATCGACGTAGCGGAAGTAACAATAGGTTTTATCAATCTTATCGAAAAGCTGTTTCTCAGAAAAGCCAACAAAAATGTTGGCCATCAGAGGAGCTAATGGACTACCCATAGTTACCCCATCTATTTGTCGATACATGCAATTATCGAAGTTGAAGGAGACGGACTTAACCACCATCTCCATCAACTTGACAAAGACACTCTCGAGAAAGGATGGAAACTTTTTATGGCCACGATACAAAAAGTCGGCACAAATATCAATATATCGAACGACATAAAATATTTAGTGCCTCCTCCACAAGAATTTACTCAGGCAACCAGACTGGCAACAAGGTCTCACCCTTTTGCAGTTAGATCAACCAAATGCAGGCGACAATTCTATTCCATCAGCTTCTTTTCTCGCACTTCCTGCCTGTGGAACTCCCTTCCATATACTTGCTTTCCTGATGGCTACAACCTTCAGGAATTTAAATGCAAAGTCAATTCCCATCTCTTATGCACTTAACTCCAGCCCTTTCTACATCACCCCGTATTTTTTTCCTTTCTCTCTACCTTCGCAAATGTCTTCACTCCTGTGTATTCATCCTTTTCTTGTCCTTTCTCTTTCACCCCTGCAGCTTGTTCGTCTTTGTCTTCACTCTCCTCCTACCTAATACTTCAACTCTCTTATGTAATCCTCTTGTTGCACATCAGTGGCGTTAATGCCTTGCTTGGGGTGAAATGATAAAAAAATTGAGTACGTCCACAGCAGCGGAAATGTTAATTATGTTATCGGAGTTATCACGAGTAAGAACGAAGTCCGTTCAAACTTTTATTTCAACATGGTGTATGTAAGCAAGCTTTTAGAGTTTCCTACCGTTGCTCACTGACATTACTGATACACTACAACTCCTCAACGAAGCTGGTGACAGACAAACAAATCCGACGAAAGAGCATATAATTTTCTGTTTGATGACACCTACAGGTTGGGGAAACTAAAATAAATAAAGAAAATTTAAATACCTGAGAAGCATTCTGATAGAGGATGAAAAGTGCGACGTTGAGATCCGAAAACGCATTGGCATGACCAATGACGCATTTCGAAACCTAAACCGAATACTGAGAGACAGGAGGATCTCATTAGAAAAAAAGAAAAGAGTGCTAGACTGCTATGTGATATCTCTCCTTTTATATGGCAGCGAATGTTAGACAATTTCTTCAAGGATGAAGGAGAAGCTCGAAGCAGCATAAATGTGGTTCTACAGAAGGATACTGAGGATACCATAGACCGAGTCCGTAAACAACGACATGGTGCTGGAGAGGATGAAAACGAGAAGAAAACTCATACTTAGCATCAGGAAGAGACAGATGAGATTCCTTGGACACGTAATAAGGAAGGAGTGTTTGGAGAAACCAATACTCACAGGACGGTTAGAGGGAAAGAGAGACAGGGGAAAGCAGCATGAGACATACTTGATGGGCTTGAGCAAATGGATGGTGGAGTGGAGTTTGGGAGAGATACCAAGAGGAAAAATGTTAAGAGCGACAAAGGATAGGGGCAAGTGGAAGTCCATGATGGCCTACGTCCTGAAAGGACACGGCACATAAAGAAGAAGAAGATTATTTATAACCTAACGGTTAGAGGCTCAGAAAAGAGAAATCAGCAGAATGAGTTCAAATTCCACCCGTGTCCGTTACGTTCGTTTTTACACAAATACCCCTGAGAAAGATATAGATCTCTCTTCTCTCCCCAGGGCTGACCGGTTTTTTTTTGTTTTGAGGCGGTCAGTCAGTCAGTCAGTTAAGTGCCATACGTGATACACGCTTGGGTGACCATGTCTCCTTCGAGATATGACAGATTGGGCAGAAGATTATCCCGCAGTAGGTTGCCATTACTTTCTGCAGTCGACCGGTTGCCAACCAAGGCTATAGAACTCAATCTGTCTAGTTATTTAGCCCAGAACTGGAGGGGAGAGACGGTTAATACATTTCCCAATGGTATTTGCGCGTAAGTGAATGCAAGGAATTCAAATAGAATTCGAACTCGGGTCCCCGATTTCTCGTTCTGAGTCGATATCCACTGCACCACAACGCACATTTGAGGCGGTAAGAAGTCTAAAAAATAAATCTGAATTCAAAAG
The DNA here is from genome assembly GCA_037127315.1 of Ascarosepion bandense. Classification (NCBI taxonomy): domain Eukaryota; kingdom Metazoa; phylum Mollusca; class Cephalopoda; order Sepiida; family Sepiidae; genus Ascarosepion; species Ascarosepion bandense. Next base: position 18,730 of record JBBBDQ010030537.1, read on the forward strand.
CAGTTTGAAGGATCAGGTTAATTTTAATCAGGCAAACCACGGCTGCAGTACATATGGTTCCCCTACAACCCTAATAAGTCACGGGACTCATGGTGTGACAACTTAAAATTTGACTTAACAACTTTCAGTATCCTGTTAGTGGTCAGTAATTAAAGCAAGAATTATTGAAAAAATAGGGTCGTTAAACATAATGTAAAATAATCATTCACAATGGTTTTTCTCTAAGAAATTGTATTGAAAATTAAGAAAAAGTTATTGTTACAAATTACTTACGCTGGTTCTCGCAGAGCCGCTTTTAGAGTTCTGACACTTCTATATTCTTGGAAACCTTCAATGCATATGGAGATGACAGCAGACAAGATGATAGCAATGGCGAGACCTGTTAGAAGAAGAAAGCTTGAAACATTAGCAATCTGTTTAAATGTAAACGTCAAATATGAAGCATATCGAACGAGGGCGTCCCAAATATATTATGTTTATTAAAAGTCGTTGCATCACGTGGATGTCACTGAAGGAAGAGAAGTAACTGCGTATTTCGCTAATATAAGTAGATTTCTTTTTTAAATTCTTTTGATCAAATTCGCCATAGATAGAGATTAAAGCCACTAAGACACGGGGTGGGTACTGGATGTGAAAGAATTAGAAACAAACATTAGAAATGCGTGAGAACAAAAAGAGTAATCAGAACGACAGTAGATAGCGATTGACATTGCATTTAAAATTTTGAAGATTAAAGTTGGCTGGAAAACATGGACCCGGATGTGAGTTTCACAAGCGAGAAGAAAATAGACTGTTGGCATAAGACTTACTGTTACATCAGCCCAAATGTAAATTGACGAGAGGTTGACGTCAGTTTTGTATTGCGTTTAAATTTTTAAAAAAATGTCTAGTTCAAATTCCAGTCGAATTCCTTGCATTCACTTACGCACAAATACCCCTGGGAAAGGTATTAACCCGTCTCTTACCTCCAGTTATAGGTTAGATAATAGGACAGATTAGGCTCTATAGCCTTGGCTGGCAACTAGTCTACCGCAGAAAGCAATGGCAACCTACTGCGGGATAATGTTCTTTCAGACATGTCTCTTTTGAGAGATGATCGCCCAAAGCGTGTATCACGTATGGCACTTAACTGACTGACTAGGTACCATACCATAGCGAAGAATGCGGCGGCTCGGATTGAAAAATCGGAGAGCCAAGGGCGAATACCATTCGAATCCATTACATTCACTTACGTATTAACCTTTCGGAAAGTTATGAATCCATCTGTTCCCAGCAGAACAGGACTGGATTTTATAGCCTTGGGTGGCAACCAGTCTAGGAGAAAGAAAACTCTAAATTCAAACCAGCCTGGTTGGGATCCATCAGGCTGTCGTGCCCAAAGAAACACTACTTCTATTGCGGCAGCAGTACATGTGGCACCCCTACATGTGGTGACTCTACATTTGGTACCCCCTACATGTGGTGTCCCATACATGTGGCACTCATGCATGCGGTGCTCATACATGTGGTATCCCCTACATGCGGTGCTCTCTACATGTGGTACCTCTACATGTGGTGCTCCTACATGTGGTACATATACATGTAGCACTCATTCATGTGGTGCTCATACATGTGGTTCCACCTACATGTGGTGCTCATACATGTGGTTCCACCTACATGTAGTGCTCTCTACATGTGGTACCCTCTACGATTCCAATGAGTCACGGGATATCTGGATCTGGAAGTGTCAGAATCGGTAAAAATGATTTCTCTGTGGAAATGCATTGAAAACGTAATGTCAGTAACTAGAAATAAAGCCAAGTGTTACTGACAGGACAGGGCAATTATATATATAGTGCAAACGCATTGCTAGGCATGGTGGAGTAATGGATAGCACCCATGACTGAGGAATCAGAGAGCCGAGTTCGAATTCCAGCCGAATCCATTATATTCACTTACGTGCTTATATTCCTGAGAAAGTACGAATCTATTTCTTCTCTCCCGCCAACTATGGGTAAATAGCAGGACAGGCTGTGCTGTATAGCCTTCAGTGGTAACCGGTCTAGGAGAAGGAAAGCTCTGAACTCAGACCAACCTAGTGAGGGTTGGGCTCCATCAGGCTGTCGTGCCCAAAGAAACACCACTTCTACTGCGAGTGCAGTACATGTGGTGCCCCCTACAACTAATGAGTCACAAGACCATAGCGAAGAGCTCACCTGCACAATTATACAGAAAAGACACAGGAAGGCAACATTACGGCGGCGGTTCACTTGAATAAAAAAATTTCAAATTTATTAGTTTGTTGTTAATTTATTAAAATCACTCCTGTGATGAAACTTTGGGTTCAGAATTGATAAGATCTTAAATTGACAACAGAACTTTTACAGACCTGCGTACAACAAACGACAACCTATTAGAATCATAGCGACACCATATTTATTACATCCGTAGCAGTCGTAGATGTGTCTAGGGTAAGATAGCTTGACGGAGCCCATCGCTCCTCAGTAGAATTAATATTTTTCCTACTTTTATGTTGGCTGCTACTCAAAGATGTACGTACAAAGCAAGCTATACAAATAAAAGGAACTGCCTGTCTGTCCGCTATTGACTGAAAAACTTGTGGATGGATTTAAGCCAAACTTAGGTTGCAGATAATCTACGATGCAGAGATTAACACGGAATATATAAAATTAATCTAGGTTAGCAATGAAGGTCATAGAATATAAAAAAGGTCAAATAAGTCATTTTTTAATCATTTCACCCCAAGGAAGGCGTTGACGCCACCGATGTACCGGGGGTTACATAAGAGAGTTGAAGTATTAGGCAGAAGGAGAGTGAAGAGAAAGACGAGCCAGCTACAGGGGGCGAAAGAGAAAGGTCAAGGGAAGGATGTCAACACAGGAGTGAAGGCAGTTGCGAAGGTAGAGAGAAAGGAAAAGAACAAGATACACAGGGTGATGTAGAAAGGACTGGAGTTAAGTGGATAAAAGATGGGAATTGACTTTGCATTTAAATTCCTGGAGGTTATAGCTGTCAAAAATGCAAGTATATGGAAGGGAGTTCCACAGGCGGGAAGCGCGAGAAAAGAAGCTTATGGAATAGTATTGTCGTCTGCATTTGGTTGATCTAACTATAAAAGGGCGAGACTTTGTTGCCAGTCTGGTTGCACGAGTAAATTCTTGTGGAGGAGGCACCAGTGACGCAAGTTCATCAGAGCAGAAGCCAGGAAATTAATTATATAAGAGACAGAAGGAAGCCACATCCCGACGATGAAAAAGTGGCTGGAGTCGAGCTGCCAGGTCGGGACCAATCACATTACAGATTCTCTTCTGGAGCCTGTCGAGAACACTGAGATGAACAGCAGGGGCGCCTGATCAGATATGACAACATGCACGGTCAGATGGTTGATTTGTATATGTGCAAAATGGATTCAACAGAAAATTTTTTTTTTGATAAATATCATAAAAATTAGATATTTTTTATTTCGCACAGATATATTGTTAAGGGGGGTAAATCGTTTTTTTTTTTTGGTAGTAAATTCACCTGTGGTTACTTCCCTTAGTCATTTAAAAAATCTATACAAATAAAATGAAGTGTCTATATGTCTTTTTATTCAGACAAAATTAGTTCCCGATTAACCATCTGTTACTATATAAATATCCAGAATATTCGATAATTAAACGAAAACTAATCTGACTACAACTTTGAAGTCACCTGTTACCACGCCTGTTCGGCCTTTGAATGACGCCAGTAGAATGACGCTCAGTTTGGAGTTGAATGCATGAGTGACACATCATAGAAGGCTGGTGCTACGGTTCAAGTAACCAATAATTATTTGTAACATTATTAGTTGGTTACAGATGCGTTTAATGCGTATTTACATCGTCTAATAGTGTAATTTTGTCATTCCAGAATTTCAAACAATTTTTTTTAAGAGTGTCAGGTTTTATTATGTAATGTGCAAAATAAATACCAAATATATAAACGACAGAAACATCTATTTGATTTAAACAATCTATAATGTACGAGAATATAATATTATTTTACATGGTATCTCTTTGAACAATCCTTCGACCATTCATTTTGTTGACACTTTTACAGTTTCGTCTTTAGCATTACTTGCAGCAATTTCAATTGCTTCCTTTATAGCTTCAGTATTATTTCTCATACTAAAATACAATCTCTCTTTAAAAAAGAGGCACACATTTCCCATTGGATCTGGAGAGGCTGGTCTTTCACTTATTTTGACATTTTGTAAACCTTTTGCTTTATAAGTATATTTTAATGGTGTAATTTCGTAATCTCAGAATGATATATCCCAATGATCGAAATGAACGGTTCAGTTCGAAATTCCTAGCACCTGAAGTAGACCGAAGCGTACAACGGCCGAAACGTCGTAAACATGGTAATAAAGATGAAGACAATAGTCCGAACAATGTAAATAATGTAAATACTACTTCATCTCAGAAGTATAGACAAACTTGCACAAAATTGCAAGAATCTTTTATGGCTAACATACGCTGATTTCTTAAGTTTACGTAGTTTCCAGTGGTGTTCTGTATCAATTATTTCAACTTCATCCCATAAGGACGGTGATTCCATTTCTTCTTCCATACGTGGTCAGTAACGCCTGATTTCTGTGTTTCCTTTCGTGTTACGGCCTTGCAGTCTTATCATAAGGGGGCGGCCTGTTTCTCCTTTATATTTCTTTTCACAGCTACTTGGAATGGCAAGCACACAGTCCTTATTTTCCTTTTCTAGAAGTCTTACTCAGGAGAGGTACCTTTTGAAGGTTGTCCTGATGTTATATGGACCACAGATCCTTTGTATTTTCTCTGATAACCCCTTCACATAGGGTAGGCAGACCGAGGGAGAGTTGTTACCTCATGCACCCTCTCTTCCATATTCGTTGAAGATGTTGTCATGTACTCTGGGTAGTTCTTAAGTTGTAGGGTACTGCTTATACCGACCATTTCATGTTCATATGTCTCTGGGTCACCGCTTATGGCTTTTGCACGATGTTGCAGGCAGTGGACGATCTCTTTCTTTAGATTGGGTGAGTGGTGAAAATTGAAGTTGCCGTATTGTCCGGTGAATTTTGACTTGCAGTGTACGGATGTATTGGACCCCTCTCCGTTCGAGATATTAGTACATCCAGCAATGCTATATTGTTGCTGTCCTCTTTTTCCTTAGTGATTTTATTGAGTTCACATGGTCCAGTAGCGTCTGGACCTATTTCTGGTGTGGCTAGAGTATGAAGGTGTCATCAACGTATCTCAGTCATAGTGCTTTAGTGCTTTGGATTCTAATGCCATCTCTTCAAAGTATTCCATGTATATGTTAACCAATGAAGGTGATAATGGCAAGCCCATTTCTAGGCCTTCATTCTTTTGTGCAAGTGTAGCAATATTAGCTTTTCATAATGTAAAAAAAATAATTGTCTTTCAAAAGTTTTTTAAAGTTTTTGGTTAGTATTTGTACCATTGAAAAACCGTCTGTTTTTTTTTTCTTAATCATATCACCCCGAGAAAGGCAGTAACGCCACTGATGTGCAGGGGGCTACATAAGAGTGAAAAGATTGGAAAAGAGAAAGCCGGAGACCACATCCTAAACAGGAAACAAGGGATGAGCCTCTTTACCTGTTCAATAGACGTGGGTGGGGTGTGAACCGGGCGATAGTTTAGTCTATCTACTCCAATTGAAAAAAAAAGAGGAAAAGAATGGAAATGAGTAAAAGATTGGAAAAGAGAAAGCCGGAAACCGCATCCTAAACAGGAAACAAGGGATGAGCCTCTTCACCCGTTCAATAGACGTGGGTGGAGTGTGAACCGGGCGATAGTTTAGTCTATCTACTCCAATTAGTCTATCTAATAATTCCATCCTACACTTATCTTGACATCATCATCAATTTTGAAGGATTTTACTGCCTACAACACCAACACAGAACATTACTCTTTCTTCTCACTGTTGCATTCTAAGTCATCATTGTTAAGTATTTTCATGAAAAATCTCAGGTCTCAATGTAGCTCTGCATTCATTTTTAAAATTTACTGTTTAGAAATGTACTTCATTCAACTTACACATTTCTATTTATAATGTTTACTGAACAATTGTCACTTGGTTGATTTTATGTCTTTAGTTAATGTTCTTAATAGCCTACATATTTTATTTTTGTCAACATCTGCCACATCGGCTTCTTTAAATACTTATAAATATTTTATTCCCAATCAAATATATATTTTTATATAAATATAAAAACTTATCTCGTAGGAATAAAAAGTCATAATGGGCGCAAATCACAAACAAGACTCAAACACTGCCTAGAATTTTAAAAAGAAAACATATTTACTACACAATTACAAAAACGATACACATACAAAGTTTGCACAAAAAAATGTCCTCTTGTACGCATTTTAAGGCAGGATAACAATTTCTGAAAAAAAGATTACCATCGAAAAATGAAAAAAAAAAAACATTTTAGGAAAAGAGAAGGATTTTAAAAATGACAAAAAGAGAAAACAATTTAAGAAACTAGTAAAAAACAAAGGTGCAACAAGCCTTGAGAAAAAAACGAAAACACCTACTTTTACTTGACCCACGAACGTCTCTGGGACATATAGTAAGTTTTGAAAAGTCCCTTTTAAAATCATAGTTCGTGCTTAGGAAAATTCTTTAAATTCTTTTTCATTCTTGACTATTCAAACACAAGAGTATGTTTACTTGAACTTCAAAATTCTTTAGTCTCTCTGCAGCTGGCTGGTAACTGGTGCCGTCTTGATGCTTTCTTCTTGATGTCAAAAGTCTTCCTTCTCTTTGATTTGCCTTATCCCCTTGCTGTCAAAATGTCTTCACTCTTCATCCACTGGCCTGAGATCTTATTTATTCAGAAATTTAGGTTCACAGAAGACGCTATCCAAGTTTTCACAAAGGCATGAGACCACGGCTCTCATTGGCCACATGAAACGGAAAAAGAATTTTACATAAACTTGAAATGAATCATTCCCAATTTTGTCGGTTTTCAACCGCTGAGTCGAGAAAGATATACAAGTGTAATAATGTTTTACACAAACCGTCTGACTTTTATAAAAATACGCTTCCCTCAAAAGAATGTTCATAAAAAACAACCCAGACAATTAAATATTTATTCAATGCTAACATTTTTAAAATAATAAAAATACATTTTATATACCTCCTACCTGTTCAATACACTTTTTAAAATTTACTTCTATTTCAAATCTTTTTTTTTTGTAATGACATTTTTTTTCTTCTCTTACCAATGTTTCCAACGTTTTTATTTTTTCAGTTTTTATTTCTTTTTAATTCTGCTTCGATCTCTGCTCATTTCACAATTTCAAATAATGTCAGTTTGTATTTTCTTATTACCCATTATATATACATATATGTAGATATATGTATGTATATTAAAATACTAACATCAATATTCATTATATATATATATATATATATATTTTTTTTTTTTCTTTTCTTTTTCATTTGTAAACGAGTTATTACGCGACGTAGGTTTCTACTATGTGGTGTCTTCAGTCGATTTGCAATAACTGATTTTACCGTTTACCGTTTTTATAAGAACGCTCACGTAACGGTGTTTTTTTTTCTTTTTTGAACTCTCACGTGACGGGGAATTTTTGAACGCGCATTTTTAAAATTACAAGAAATTATAACGTTTTCATCCATGGTTGTATGAACCTAATAGGTATTTTTAGTATGTATACACTTAGTCATAATTTCTGTTCTTTCATTCAATAGTTCATTTTTGTTTGGGAATAGCATAATCGCTAACTTTTCTTCCTGGTACAGTCTATATATTTTGTCACCGTTGTAAGGCTTGGCTGTTTTCACTATACTCCACGTTATGTCTGGGTCTTTTCCATATTTTGATTTCAATTTCGACATGTGGCTAGCGAATTTTGTACAGTTTTTTAAGTTTTCCATTTTGAATATATACTTGTAATTGAACCACCTGGTCTTAAAGGTGTCTTTGGTTGATCCCAAATGTATTCTATTTCGACCCTTTAAGTCATGTACTTTTTTGCCTTGTAAATGACTTCTTTTGTTTTGCAAAGTCCTTGAAGTGGGCATTTATTTTAGTCCCTGCAGTTTCCTTCTTTATTAGTGATCTTGTTTTGTACAATGCTATCTAAATTTCTAGCGTTTTTTTATGAAACTATCTAAATTACTAGTACAAATATAACTTAGCTTGATTGTGTTTCTATTTTTCAATTTTTCAATTTTATTATGACCAAAAACTAAGTAATTAAACAATTATTGTTGGATTATATTATATTGGATGATAATTGATAATGATAGACGGTAAGATTTGGGAATTACCGCCCCCTGACGATAATTACAGGCGGTGCGAGATTCGAAAGAAGCGTTCACTTTCTTGGTAATTTTCATAGCGAGAAGACATATTCTGTTTTCTCCTACAAAATGTGAGTAACCAACTACAGACACTGAGAGTTACTTTGAAATTTTCTCATTTCATTCCATTTCTCATCTTTTCTTTTATAAAATAAATATTTGTTAATATTTCCTTCTTCAAATTATATGTCATATTTTTCGTTTGGACTTCCACGAGTCTACCAAAAATTGTTAAACGGGTCAAATGTACCAGGAGTTTATAAAATTTCCCTAAAATTTTTATACCCGCAACAATATATATTTATATATTCAGAATATGATGAGCAATTCTTATGTTGTATAATAAAATCTTAAAGCACTAATATGTTATTGTAGATATTAGGTTGTCTCAAAAGTTCGTAAACAGTTGCGCAAAATTGAATTTTTATGCAATTTTGCCTTTATATTGTTATAGTGGTCTTCATCTTTGTATTCCAGATGGCAATTGATAAAGCTGAGCTGAGAGTATTGATTCGTTACTGCTGGAAGCGAGGTCTTTTAACCAGAAAAGCTGCAAAAGAGATTTGTGCTACCGAAGGTGAAGGAACAATTGCATAGGCGGCGATCTCAAAGTGATACAAGTGTTTCGATTCTGGCGACATGAGTCTTGAAGAGAAGCCTCGTTCGGGACAGCCGTTAAATTTGGATGATGGAGACTTGCAAACCGGGTTGGACATTACGCCTGCATCGAGCACTGGAGAATTGGCTGATGAGCTTGGAGATGGCAAATCGACAATTCACCGACATTTGAAGCAACTTGATTTTGTTCACAAAAAGCCGCGCCAAGATCCGCACAAATTCACCGAAGCACAAGCCAACAGACGAGTTGAAATTTTCCGTCAATTGCTCAGCAATCCATTGGACGAGCGTTTTTGGAAGCGCATTGTGACACCCGACGAGAAATGGGTCTATCTAGTCCAGCACAATCGAGACAAGCGATGGGTTCAGAAAGGGCAAGAGACACCGTCGGTTCCAAAACAAGATCGATTCGGCAAGAAAGTCATGTTGTGCGTTTGGTGGAACTTTGAAGGAATCGTGCATTTTGAATTGGTTCCGAATGATCGTGCCATTAGTGCCGAACTTGAGCGGGTCTACGAAAAGTTGAAGCAAAAGTACCCGGCTCTGATCAACCGAACGCGCGCTTTGATGCAGCAGGACAGTGCCAAACCACACACCGCCAGGAAGACCAAAGACAAGTTTGAAAAGCTGGCGTTGAGGTTCTGCCACATCTAGTCTACAGTCCATCAGATTACGGCCTTTTTTGCTCAATGCAACACTTTCTGAAGGGCCGCCGATTCGACTCGTTTGATGAAGTCGAGGAAGCGTGTCAAGAATTCTTTGATTCGAAGCCGGCTTTGACCAGTTCCGAAAGCTTGCAGATCGATGGCAGAAAGTCTTGGAAACTGATAGTCTTTATTTTGAGCAATAATTTTTGTTGTTTTTGCGAGTAAAATTTCAATTTTTTGCAAGTATTTTCTGGTAACCTTAGATTACCTGGCGAGTAAACTTTCAGTTTGTTGCAAGTGTTTACAGACTTTTGGGACAACCTAATATTTATAATAAATTAGATAAATCTTCACACGATATAAAAATATATGAACATTCTGAAAGGTTTACCGACGTTGGCTGATAAAGGCCAGTTTTATGATGAAAGCATTGACACGCATAATAAAATATGAAATACTGTATCTAGCGAAGATGGGATTATATACTCTGTGGTCTTTTAAGTAACTTCCACATTCGCCCCCCCCCCCGCGTTTAACTTTTCTTTGTTGCAAGCGACACCGTGGGATGCTGTGCAAGAAAGTTTTAATAATGGGTATAAATTGAAGTGTTAAAACGTTCTCTCTCAATTACACTGTGATTTTAAAAGGAAAGAAACGTCAATCAAGACATAAACAGAAAAGCGGCTCTTACTTACCATGTATCGTCGACATGCACCATTCAGCGAATAAAAGACTCGTCGGCGTCTGAATTGCCAAAATCATGCTCTGTAAATATAATTTTCAAAGAAAAGGTTGAATCTAAGCCAGTGATGTTTGGTCACGTTAAATTCATTATTATTTATTTTAAATGTAAATAGTCATCTCCTATCTCACTAACCTGCATCATCTCTCTCATGCTCCTTTCCCCGTCCACTCCACTCTCATCAGTATTCTCATCCTTCTCTTACCCACTTCCTGACACCCCCTATAACCTGTCACTCTTTCTCATAACTTTCCTCCTATGTAACCCCCTGCAAAACAGTGGCAGTAAAATGCCTTGCTTGGGGCGATATGATTATAAAAAAAATTCTATATTATTATAATGTGGATATAAAGTGGGAGATCAATTCTACATTACAATCAATATATAAATTGATCTCTCACTTTATAGCCACAGTCATCCTTCTCCATCCACTTCACTCTCATCAGTATTCTCATCCTTCTCTTACCCACTTCCTGACATTACTTACAACCTGTCACTCTTTCTCATATTTTTCCTCCTATGTAACCCCCTGCAAAACAGTTTAGTAAAATGCCTTGCTTGGGGCGATATGATTATAAAAAAGAATTATCCTAGTCCATACTAAAACAACTAGTAAGTGTGTTCAAAAGTTTCCGGCGGAAAACTTTGTATTTAACTGTGTATTCCGAAGGCGTGGGCGGCCTAAATATTGACATAAAGAGTGAAGTCTGTTAACTGAGTTCAAACTTCGGTTGCGACAGATTGCCTTCATTTTGCAGCTTTACACTTAGCAAAGGCATAAATCTAAAACTATAGCGCAGGGCAAACTAAGCTGTATGTCCCTGTTTAGCATCCAGTCTAGGTAAAATACATCTTTTGCCCCTGTTGTTCATTCCAATGTTCTCGACAGGCTCCAAAGAAGAATCTGGAATGTGATAGGTCCCGACCTAGCAGTTTGACTCCAGCCACTTTCTCTCCGGAATGTGGTTTCCCTCTGTCTCTTCTATAAATATTTTCATGGCTTCTGCTCTGACGGACTTATGTCACTGGTGCCCCATTCACAAGGATTTACTCGGGCAACCAGACTGGCCACAAGGTCCCGCCCTTTTAGAGTTAGATCAACCAAATGCAGGCGACAATTCTAGTTTATCAGCTTTTTTTTCTCGCGCTTCCAGCCCGTGGAACTCCCTTCCATATACTTGCTTTCCTGACGACTATAACCTCCAGGAATTTAAATGCAACGTCAATACCAATCTCTTATCCACTTAACTCCCGCCCTTTCTGCATCACCCCGTGTATCTTGTTCTTTTCCTTTCTCTCTACATTCTTAACTGTCTTCACTCATGTGTTCACATCCTTCTCTTGCCCTTTCTCTTTCAATCTTTTGTAACAGGTTCGTCTTTCTCTTCACTCTCCTCCTGCCTAAAATTTCAACTCTCTTATATAGCCTCCTGCACGTCAGTAGCGGTATCGCTTTGCTTGGGGTGAAATGATAAAAAAAACTGTGAAGAAAGCAACAGGAAACCACCCAAACAATCATGGCAACACACAGTTTACAGAAAAGAAAAAGAAGGCTGTGGAGATCTATGATCCCCGGAGAGCTAAAAGAAACATTTTGAAGTGTTGAAAGAACTATTTTGAAGAACAACAAAAAATGAAAAAATAAAAATGGATAAAATGGATTCTGGGAATTTTTGTACACACGCAATATTTATTTGCTAGTTTGACTTAGTGTTAAAAAATGATGACCATCTTGAAGTAATATTTCACTTGCATTCGTTATATTTTCTGCATGAGTAACCGATAATTTTTATTTATAAAATTAACTCAATAAATTCATATCAGATATAGTATATTATTGCTGCTGGGTCTGTACAAACACCGAGGAACACGTATATCTAAAAAAAAAATGTAATCTTGTATTTTTATTCTTCGTCGGTGACGCCCGTGTAGAGCAGGAGAGAGTTGCACACACGAAGGGACCGTTGGGAGTCGTTAGTCAGTCTCTGTCGCTTCAGCAAAAAATTCTAAAACTCCCACGCATTTTTGTTTTTTCGGGTTGTCGCTTTGTTGACGTTATTTATGGCTGGATATATCTGTCACCCACATCCTTACTGGCCATTGCTTTTCAAGCCGGTTGTCGCTTGTGATTTTTTGTTGTTGCACTTTGCTGACATTATCTACGGCTGGATGTATTTGTCAGCCACCCTTATCCTTTGTTGAGCTTATCTACGGCTGGATGTACCTGTCAATTACCTCCGCCGTTCAAGGTAATATATTACGGAAGAATCATGATTTTTAAATCATTAAAATTGAAAATATCTAAATAAAAAAAGAAATAAAAAAGCAGAATGTTCTCACCATACACTAATGCTATATTCCGTTGTTATGGTAACATGAAGTAACTCGAGTAATACCTCGTTCTCTAACGAAATATCATATTAGTAAATAGAGATGATCAGGCCGATAGATACATAATGTCACATTCTGTTTTATATCATCGATTGTTTTAGAATAAAATATTTGTTTTTAGACAATTCCTGAATTCAGCTCATATGGCTTAGGATCAAATCAAAACGATAGAGAATATGTTGGTCTAAAGTTACTTTGAGCAACAAGAGTTAGGAATCTGTGGAGAGCCATGAGAGGATTTGGTACATAAAAGACGCGCCTCTGTCGTTCTCCTCAGTGTTCTCGACAGGCTCCAAAAGAGAGTCTGTAATGTGATAGGTACTGATCTGGCGGCTAAACTGCAGCCACTTCTCCACCGTCGAAATGTGGCCTCCCTTTGTCTGTTCTATAAATACTTTCATGGCTTCTGCTCGGACGAACTTAAGTCACTGGTGCCTCCTCAACAGGTGTTTACTCGTGCAACCAGACTGGCAACTGGGTCCCACCCATTCACAGTCAGGTTAGCCAAATGCTAAATTCTACTCTTGCAGCTTCTTCTCTCGCATTTCCCGCCTGTGGAACGCGCTACCATATTCTTGCTTTCCTGACGGCTACAACCTTCAGAAATTTAAATGCAATGTCAATACTCATCTATTAACCACTGGACTCTAGCTCTCTCCCCACCCCCGTATATCCTTCCCGTTCTCTCCACCTATGTATCTGTCATCGCACCTGCATTCTCAGCTTTCTATTGCTCCTTTCTAACTAGTTTGTACTCCTCACTCTTTTCTAATTAATCTTTTTACAGTTATGTAGCCCCCCGCTCATCAGTGGCATTTCTGCCTTGCTCTGGGTGAAATAATTTAAAAAAAAGAAAAGAAGTGATTAGTATCTGAAATCTTAGATGAAAATACAAAGGACGTGGTTACGTTATCCACGTTGATATCCGAGAAAACGACCAATTTCCAGCGAGATGAACAAGCTGTCGTCCTAGTTCTTGTGGTGGGACAATTGTTATTTGGCATATCTCCATTGACGACATGACCTAATTTATAATTTATTTGAAATATTGGCGAAAATCTTTTAAGCTTATAGCCAGTTGTTGATGAGTTGGCGATGGCGTAGAGAAGGTGGGTAGAAGGTGCGACGGGGAAGACATCCAATCAAAGTGTGAAATTAAAAAAATTAGTTTACACTTAATTGAATAAAGTGTTTTTTTCTTGCTTCATCTGTTTTCAGATAACCAAATATTTTCCTTTCTCACATTTCTCAGTACTAGGTCTTATAGGCCTCCTACATCTCCAAACATCACTAAACCTCTACACGTTACAGTGAGTGAGTCAGGGCATTGATGATTATCACTAAGTTTTGCTGAACTAACTAATTTTCAAAGTCCGTTACAGGGCACTTGCCTTCTCAGGACCAATCACCTTCTTTGCTCCCTAGTGTCACTGGGTCAACTAATTAAATATCTTTGTTCCCTAGTGTCACTGGGTCAAATAATTAAAATTATCTCGGTTATCCCGGTTCAACCTTCCCTAGCAGAAGATGCAGCTATAGATTCGGTATATTCGTTTCACTTCCTGTCGGTTGAAAAGGTCACGCCAAGGCGGCGCAGTGTCAGGCCAAGGAGACTTGTATCAGCAAAGCAGGAAAGCTTCTGACCTCGAAACATCCACGTTGAGATTGGCTATCTTTGCAACATAACTCCCTTATTGTAATTTAAATTTCCTAATGTCTTGTAAGATTTCTTTACCAGCTTCTGGCTCTCTAATACCCTTTGCTGTCTTACGATCTTACTCGGTGATGTTAACACTGATTTATATTACAGCAAATTTTTATTATAGCATTATGCCAAATCGTGTTAAATGTTGGCAGGAAGACTTTGTTACACCAATTCTTCAGGTGAGGAAGGCTTGCCATAAAATGAAACATAGGAAAAACTAGGCTTTTATCTGTGTTCCAACGTTAACCATTGGCGCTCATAGGAAATTCGCACCTACAAAACAGAGCATATAATGAAAAGAGAAAGACTAACGGTCTTTACAAATGCTTCTGTGATATTTAAAAATTCAATGAATGCAGTAAGTAGCTTTTAAATCTATGACGTGTTGTTTATATTCACTTTTTAGACTTCATTTTTTTTCTCATAAATCCAGTTAGTAGACGAAGCGTGGAAATATTTTAAAAAATCGCTAATAAATAAATAAAAGAGCCTGGAAATTGAAGATATTCCCAAATGCTAAGAAAGAACCGATCACAAGACAAAAATTTGCATGAAAAAAAAAACAAAAACAAAAACAAACAAACAAACAAACAAACAAACAAAAAAACAACAACTAATGGATGAACCGGTCTAAACGTTGCAAAAGTGGAAAATTATGAATTTCGACAATAATTTTAGAAGCTGATGTTTTATCGAACATGATCATAAAAGCTGATGTTTTATCGAACATGATCATAAAAAGTATCTGAGCTTAATGATTAAAATCACGAAATTATACAGTGTCGAGAATAAATAGTCGGTGCACAACACAAAAAAAGGAAACAGCTTACTGCATAAAATTCGAAGACGAACAGAAATAGAAAAATGCTTTCCAGCAACTAAGCAAAGTATTAAGAAATGGGAAAATTTCATTAGAAACAAAGAAAAACAGCACTGAACTGCTATGTTATATCTATCGTCATGTATGGCAGTGAATGAAGGACAATTTTCTTTAAGGGTGAAGAAAATACTCAAAGAGACAGAGAGGTGGTTCTACAGATAGATACTGAGGATACTATGGACAGAATATCTGAACTACGAGGACGTTTTGAAGAAAATAGAAATTAGCAGAATACTTATACATAGAATCTAAAAGAGACTGCTGGAATTTCTAGGGGGCATTATGATAAAAGACTTCTTGAAAATGCAATACCCACAGAACATATTGAGAGTGGGATTAGAAGGAAAAGGCTATCTAATGAAACTGTGTGAATGGCTAGCAGGATACAGGGAGAGGTGGTAAAGAGTCAAACGTTGCTTAGAGATGCTAGGGACAAATTGAGAAGGACAATGATCGCGCCCAGCTGCACCCATAGCTCCAATCTGCTCTATAAAATGGCTGTTGACATTGTTATCTATGGAATTTATGGTAAAGTGATTCGTGATGGTTTTCTGCATTAAAAATCAGCATTTGAATTCTTGCTTTTTTACCTAGGCTCGAACACCGATTGCCAATATTAGAAGGCAATATGTAACTATCTCAGCTTTATATCAGATTCAAATAGCCTATGAAATAGAAAAGGAAAATATATGACTCAAAAAGATCGTCATTTTAGTTTGTGGGAAAATTAAATAAAACTTATAAATAAAATAATAGTCAGTCAGTTAAGTGCCATACGTGATACACGCTTGGGCGATCATGTCTCGAAAGAGACATGACTGACTAAGCAGAAGATTATCCTGCAGTAGGTTGCCATTGCTTTCTGCGGTAGTCTGGATGCCGACCAAGGCTATAGAACCCAATCTGTTCTATTATTTAACCCATAACTGGAGGAAAGAGACAGATTAATACATTTCCCAAATGTATTTGCGCGCAAATGAACGCAAGGAATTGAACTGGAATTCGAACTCGGCTCTCTGATTTGTCGTTCCGAGTCGATATCCATTGCACCACAACGCACACCCACCAATAAAATAATAATGAAAAATTTCCACGGTGCAAGATTTAAAGAAATCAGAAAGGGTTTCCGGTTACATGAGCAATTTTGTGACCTCACTTCCGGAAAGGACAGAATCTTTCCATTTTCCAACGAGATCGTTTAGACGTATTTTCTCAGCAGCCCTACTCATGAAGTAGAGATTCGGTCATCGCAACTCTACGCTAGGATGACTTGAGCTCGACCATCTTTAACCGATTTTATTCTTACTCTCTGTAAATTATTTCTGAACCAAAAAAAGAAAACGAACATACTCAAGAGACGTTTAACTCAGTTCAGTCAACATAAAAATAAAAAAACGTACGGAGCAGAAACTTCTTTTGTAAGCTTCTTTTATCTTCTTTGTTTATATATTGAACACGTTTATATATTGAACACGTTTATATATTGAACACGTACATTCACCTAAAAAAAATACTCAAAAACTTTGTTAACATCCTCAAGCTTGAAAGGGATTTTTTCTTTTATTGATTTGATTGACAAGCTAACAATCAGAAACGATTATATTATTTTGATAACTAAATTTTAACATCACTGACATATATGCACCACTAACATCACAGCTAAACACAGACAAATATAAATTAAATATAGATCAGAATCTGACAGAAAGATAACATGAAAAATAAATAGGAAACGTTTATCCAGCAAGACAGAGAAACAAAAAAAGGAAGGTTCTTACATATCAGTCAGTTAAGTGCCATACGTGATACACGCTTGGGCGATCATATCTCGAAAAGAGACATGACTGATCGGACAGAAGGTTGCCATTACTTTCTGTGGTAGACTCGTTGCCAGCCAAAGCTAGAGACCCAATCTTTCCTGTTATTTAACCCATAACTGGAGAGAAGAGACGGATTAATACATTTCCCAATAGTATTTGCGTGTAAGTGAATGCAAGGAATTCAACTGGAATTCGAACTCGGTTCCCTGATTTCTCGTTCCAAGCCGATATCCACTGCACCACAACGCACATCCATATAATACGAAGATATTCCTGTATCTTGAGAAACCATTTTCAAGACTCCAGATTCAAATGGGCCGGATTCAAAGACCAAAGACATGCTCCATGAACAGGAAACAACGAATCTTAGGTTATTTCATATTGAGACTTGGCTAGAGTTCTATTCTATATCTGGGAAAGATATATCCCAAAAGGGAAATGGCACTATGGACTTGTAGGAGGCAGATTTAGCTTTGCCAGAGCCATTGAGGGTCCCGATCTAAAAAATGCAAAGTTACAGTTTGGTTTCTGTAAACGAACTGACAAATGACCAGGAATTTCTTCACTGTATGGAATGGCGTCATTAAGCGGCTGTCATTTAACCCACATGACCTATCTCCACCAAAGGAAAATAAGCGCTTTTTGTATTTTTACACAGTTTAGATTGAAAAACGTTTTCTGTTAATTCATTATCCTAACATACAAACAAAGAAATATTTTGTACAGAAAAAAATTAGTTTATATTTACATTAATACTAGAATGTTGACCATGCTCCATTGAATGCACATGCTCTTTTCGCTGGTCCATATTTGAATTTCGTTAGCGAATTACAAGTACGAGAATTGTGGATCTGCCCCTGTTGATAGAAAAAGAAAAAATATATAAGATGACATTTAAATAGCTGTCTTGAAATTATTTTTCAAAAACGACGATTGTTTGTATTTATGAAAAATTGCAATAAATTTTAAAAATGACCAGTATAATTGTCTGAACATATTTATTATCATAATTATAACGTAAATAAAACAACGAATTCATTCACAAAATTATTAAAAAAAGCATAATGCACGCTAAAATATTTATGCATGTATCGTTTTAGTTGCTTAGGATGGGTGCATCTTCACACTCTACCCAGGAACAAAATATTACTCTCCCGGCACTTTGGCCCAACTGGAAATATTGAAATTAATATTAGTTCAAGCGCCACATGGCCAACCATCCAAGCAGTAACTCTCATTCAGAAGGGGCATTACTCGACGCCTGAAGTGTACCCAAAAAGCAGAAGTGCTGTGGACGTTTGAGCAATTTTCTCACGGTATTGCTGGTAAACCCACATTAAACTTCGACCTTATGTCGGTTGAGAAGTAGACACACTTATATATAACTACCCAGCGCTAGAGGCGTCTCCAAAAGGGGATGTATCCCGGGGCCTTTTGTACGGTGTTTCAGAAATGCCACACTAAACTCCGACCTTGTGTCACATTCTGTTGCAATGCGGGCGCGCGAATAAATCGTACTTCTCCTTGGGGGTGGGGAGTGCGGCCACTACTCGATAACGGAAGTGACGCCAAGACAGTATGAACAATTTATGAACGGCTTCCGAAATCCTACACTAAACTCCGATCTTGTGTCACATTCTGTTACGATGTGGGTTTTACGGATAAATACTCCTCAGCCTTCAGAGTTGGATCCTTGTGTAGCATGTTCTTCATATCTGCTGTATTTCTGTCTTCGGGCAGTTAACAAAAAAAACTTTCAGGGCTAATTCTAGGGGAATTCCAACCCTACTGCAGCACCTTCATTGCAAGAGAGAGAGAGAGAGAGAGAGAGAGAGAGAGAGAGAGAGAGAGAGAGAGTATTAGTGACAGCACATTCGTCATTATTCTAAAGTGGTGTTGTTGACAGATACCAACGCCAGAGTGACACTAGGTAAATTTTTGTTTTTGGCCCATGTGTATAGAGGCTCCGTATTAAACCGACTTTGTGCCACATTTAACTATTTTTTGAAGGAAGATGGAAAATTCGTTTCCTTATATTTGTGTGCGAGGTCGTGGGTGGGGGGTTGGTTAGAAAAAATGAGAAACCAGAATGTAGGATCGTAAAATTTACGCTCTCACACCCTGACTGAACACTCTGGAAGAATGGGTGACATCTACGCATCACTCATTCAGTAATGAATTAGAGCACTATAGCTACTGGCGTATGATACATCACACGCTAAAAGTCTGCCTCCTTCTACCGAGCGCCCATACCTCAGAGGTAGAATCGCCAACTGACGCCAATTCGGTCGGGTTTCAATCCTGGGTAAAAGCAGTTAGATGTCTAACCGTACTGATGAGTTGTGATACAGCGAAACAAATCTATCTGCGGATGACGATATATATATATGTTGGTCACACCACAAACTCACTTTCACGACGCTTGACATTATATTTAACAATAATTCTAACATTTTTAGGCATTTAAAACAACATGCCTAGCCACATACACAATTCCCGAAAACCCTAGTTGAAATTATATATAATTAATAACAGAAACCATTGGGTTATCCCAATGGCTTCCCATACTTAATATTTTTTATTTTCACACTCACGTGGTCATGTGTGACGTCATGAGCTGTGGTGCGAGATTTCGCTTCCAGCGTCTTGTATGCACGAGTTTGTTGTTGCTTGGAAATCTTCCATGTAAACAAAAATAGACTGTCATTATTGTTTGTCCGTGAATTGTTATATTATAATGTATTGACATCTTTGAAAATGGCTTATGTAAGCTGAAAGCTTAGATTGGATTATAAAAAAATGTTTCAATATTGTGATTTTCTTCATTTAATGATAATGCTATCAATCTTATCAGACAATAAGAAAAAAATTACATAAAATAGACAAAACTTGTCTATATTATTTAATGAAACCTGCATCAATATATATATATATATGCGTTCTTTTTCTCTTCCCCGTCTAATACATTAATAACTTTCTAAATCTACGAAATTGTTAAAATATATATATATATAGTTTTTTTTTTTTTTTAGCAACAAAAATATAGTAGATATAATAGTTAATTAATAATGCTGATCTTAATTTTATAAAATTTTAATACCAATGCCCACCAAGATTAATTTTTAGTCTCCCCACATATTCGCCAAAGTAAAAGTTGCTTTACTCTGATTGGTCCACATTGTACATACAATAATGCCTCCCTGATGAAAGAGGTCTTGCTTGTTCTTAACCTTTTAAAGCCATTCATTTTGAAATAACGACATCACTTGATAAGACACAAAAAGTGTCGAAACAAAATAGCTACTTTTGTAGTGATATTGTAACATATCAATGTTATAATTTATTAATATATATATATATATATATATATATATATATATATATATATATATATATATATGTCTGTGTGTGGGTTCAAGTACACATTTTTTTATTATATACGTAGATTTATGTGGCCATACATGAAATACAACAAAAATAATTTCACACCTCCATTTTAAAGCCGAACCGTTTATTATTAAGGAATAAACATTTCCAAGTGTTTATTTAAAAAAATCATTTTTCTATTCTCTGTGCAGTAGATATGACAAAACGCTCATCTTGACGCACAAAAATAAAGAAATTAGTAGAAAAAGCAAAAAGAAGTAAGCTTAATGATACCTGTAAAACATTTTATTAAGCCTCGTTGAAAAAGCAATTAAATTTGAACCCGGCTCACTGAATTTAATTCAGTGAGCCGGGTTCAAATTACGACCAAGTTCATTACACTCACTTTCGCACAAATACTCTTAAGAAAGGCATGAACCCATTTTTTCTCCCCTCGGCTAATATAACGTTATCAAAGTTAAATATTTTTTGTAATCTTGTAAATAAACATTGCCGAGGGAATGAACATAGTTAAGATAATAGCGGTGTCAATGAAAAAGCCGTCCTTTTGACAATCCGTTTTTTTTTCGGGCGCGAAGGTTCATTTTTGCTAGATAATATTTACTAGGTTTAGCTTCCTTAGGTTTAGCTTAGTCTAACACAAAATCAAATGGAAGTAGCTAGATTGTACAGCGCCAATCTTAAAATTGGAGGGGTTGCCTACTTTGAAAAAGATGAAAATACTGGTTCTTACCTTAGCTCGAACAGCGACCGTTGGGAAATGCGTAACTGAATCATCAGGTTCTCTCTATATTTAGTTTAGCGTGGTCTGGCATAAGATCATGAGAGGGGATTTTATACAATGTAAAATGGTGTACGCGACTAGCTTGCTATGTATCTGTTGGATACGTATTTGTAATGTTTGGTCAACTGTGACACAAGGGCACGTTTATGGTGCACACAAAAATTTTTCTTAATATGAAACGGCAACGTGATATGAATAAATGTCAAAATCTTGACAACAAATCATGGTTAATTTCAGATGAAATATCGATTACAACAAACATGTTTGTTTTTTAAGTGATCTCCTTCGTCCCTTAAGAAGAATTCATTTTTTTCAAATGTCATTGTCCCACTTTTTAATATTCAACTCCATTATTTAACAAAGTTTCAACTGTATGTTGATATGCATTAAATTACAATAACGCAAAGTCTGTGATGAATATTACAAGAACAAAATGGCGTTTTGATTGCTTCTTAAACGAAATACATTGTTATTTATGTCAAGCCGTGAAAGAATTAAGATCACCGAGTTTGTTGAGACAAGAAAACTGATTCACTGCTGACATGAGTAAATATTTTGCTTAGTTGTTTTTCAAATAAGATACCAAGGCATATTTAAAGAAAATTAATACATAGTTAAACGTATAGTTTACCTACACACGTTCATTTTTTTAAATAAAATATTGGATCTTCTTGAAAATCATATTTTTAAAGAGTATTGAGTAAGTTAATTAAGTTAACATTTATTAAATTGGTTAAGGAGGTACGGTGGAGCCGATGGATAGCGGACAGATAGAGAACCGAGTTCGAATCCATTACATTCACTTATGTGCTAATTTTTTTGAGAGCAAACAAAGCAAAACCAGTAAAATCCACAAATAGTTGGACATTTTCTTTTTCTTTTTTTATATAATCATATCGCCCCAAGCAAAGCATTTTACTGCCACTGTTTTGCAGGGGGTTACATAGGAGGAAGAAAGTTATAAGAGTGACAGGTTATAGGAGGTGTCAGGAAGTGGGTAAGAGAAGAATGACTGTGACCATAAAGTGAGGGATCAATTTATATATTGTTCGTAATATAAAATTAATCCCCCACTTTATATTTACATAATAAGTTTTTGTCTGTTGATAAGCCGTAGAAAACGAATCAATCAATCAATGAAATACTGATTAGTTACACATGCATGTCTTTTAGATTTATTTACATTCTCTGGAATATAAATGTATAGAATAGTTTTTTTTTGTTTTTATAATCATATCGCCCCAAGCAAGGCATTTTACTGCCACTGTTTTGCAGGGGTTATATAGGAGGAAAGTTATGAGAAAGAGTGACAGGTTATAGATGGTGTCAGGAAGTGAGAAAGAGAAAGGTGAGAATACTGATGAGAGTGGAGTGGACGGAGAAACGAGCAAGAGAGAGACGATGCAGGCCAGTAAGATAGGAGATGACTATTGACATTTAAATTATTGGAGATTGTAGTTGTCGGAAAGAAATTGGGGAAGGCATGACTCCAATATAAGCAAATAACAGGATAGACTGGGTTCTAAAGCCTTCGTTGGCAACCAGTCTACTGCACTGAGAAGTGACAAACTATTGTGGGAAAATCTTCGCACGACATGCGGCTCGGGATGGCTTGTAGAGCCTAAAAATTCCCATGAGCCGTCAAGAAGACGGCTCAGCCGAGACAGTCGATGGTCACGGTTCAGCTCGCCCAAGTTGAATGCCGCCACAAGTATAAGGAAATTGGTTAAGTCTAAGCTTACTCTCACGGTAAGCATGGAAACTGAAATTAAAACTACTGGATTATAGACGTTTTATATTTATAAATGTAAGAGACAATGGGGAAACAGTATTAGTTACCAACGCGTTTCATCCAATGTGAACTTTTTCAAGGCAAAAAACGAAATGAATTTATTAAAAACTAAGTAACTAATAATGACAAAACAAAATGTCCTTAGCAACTGAAAGAATTTAAAGAACGCTATTTTCATACTATTCATTGAAAATTACGTCAAATACTGTCACGTGTGGAGATATTGTTTTTATTGCTGTGTTGACGGATTCAACCATTTTTCTTTCGATTTCTTGATAGTGTTGTGTACGTTTGTTTGGGAGAGAAGTCAGTTAGTTAAGTGCCATACGTGATACACACTTGGGCGATCATGTCTCGAATGAGACATGACTGACTGGGCAGAAGATTATCCCGCAGTAGGTTGCCATTGCTTTCTGCGGTAGACTGGTTGCCGGCCAAGGCTATAGAACCTAATCTGTCCTGTTATTTAACCCATAACTGGAAGGAATAGACGGATTAATACCTTTCCCAAGGGTATTTGTGCGTAAGTGAATGCAATGAATTCAACTGGAATTCGAACGCGGCTCCCCGATTTCTCGTTCCGAGCCTACATCCAATGCACCACAACGCACATCCCAGAAGTAATTCTTTAAAAATGTTTTATATTGTTTCAAACTTTCTTTTATACGTTTTAAGGTACAATTTGTTGTTACAGAAGCACCACTGATTTTCTGGTATCCATCATTCTAGAACAGAGTCGGAGTATCTATTTTGCTAAACCAAGAGAGGTCACGTATTGATAGCCCTATAAAACACTTATCCCAGTAAATATACATATATCTTTAAACATAAAAAAAACTATTTTTTTTATTCGTGCCTTTTCAAGATGTAAGCGATCTTGGCTCTCCACAGATTTCACCTCTTCAAGATCACACCATACCCGTAACCCATTAGAGTCCTAAGGGCATCACACGTACCGCAGACACACTGGCAGTGGTGTTTCCTGAGCAAGATAGCTTGATGGAGCTCAACCCTCTTCAGGCTGGTTTTGAATTTAGAGTTTTTCCTTCTCCTAAACCTGTTACCACCCGAGCTATAGAACTCCAGATATGAGAAAGAAGTGAGGGATTCATACTCCTGTGCTTGTCCGCCACTTCATTATCTGTGAATTATGAATTACTTCTTGGGAAAGATAGCGGAGTAGTTTCTCATTTCTCTACAACTTTGAATTCGGAATTCTCTTTCTCTTTCAGTAATTCCCTAAATTGAGAAGCTTTTAGGCTTTGTATAAAGAAGACATTCGCAAAATAAAAAGGCTTGGAAAATTAATATTTAACCAATAGTTGGTGAGAAAAAGAGAAAGATTAATGCTAAGGGCATTTGTGTAAAAGTGAATGCAACAGACTCGGCTGGAATTTGAAATCGGCTCGTTGATTGCACTTTCGGTACCGATGATTGCTACGCTACCCTCACTTGAGGTCCGTTGGAAACTTAAAGATTTATTAGAGAGAAACAAAAGGGATTTAAAATATTGGTCTTCCTATAAGTCAGTGAATGCTATCTTTTCACAGATGAAGAAGAAATTTGTAGCAATAGAAATGTGGTACTACAGAAGGATGATGTGGATACCATGGAGTGAACATGTAATCAACGACGGAGTTTTATAGAAAATGAAAACAAAAAAAACACTTATGCTTAACATCAGAAAAAGACAATCGAAATTTCCATTGTACATAATGAGGAAAGAGGGAATGGAAAATTTGATACTCACAGGACATATCGAAGGTACGATGAATACAGGAAAACAACACACAACCAACCGAGCGAGCTTGTGTAAATGGATGGCAGAACAGTGTTTAGGAGAGATCGCAGCAAAAAACGAAATTTACTAATAGCTACAAAGGATAGGAAATTGTCGTGATAACACGTAACGTGAGTGATAACAGTAAAAAAAGAAAAAGAAAAAGAGAACGGCACTTTACCTTCCTTGGTTTTTGGGTTGGATAAGTGATGTACAATAAGTATACCGTAGGCACATTATTCTGACACTCTGGGTTGAGCTCAACAATTATAGCAGCGATTATGCAATTTTCCGGCATGTCAACTGATGTGCAATGTGTTTATAATTGTATCCGGATTAAAAGAGGTATTATGATATCATTTACCGGAAAATCGATTACCTGTTTTTACCATAAATTCTGATGCAACAACCAAGCGAAAATGTCAGCAATGGTTTAACAAGTTTAAAACGTATGTCTGCGACTATTTCCTAAGCCTCGTTTTGGAATAAACGACATTAAATCCCTCCAGCTGCCATTTCAGATGCGCATACCTTCCTCATCCTTTCCCCTTCCCTTTTTCTCCCACCCATCACTCATGACTCCCTTAATACACTTATTACATCATAGTGGGTACCTCCACTCCATTTCCGATACCAAAGTTTTAAACTGAATTTTTAAAAATGAAAAATACTTTTTCTCGAAACTTTAATTTTAGCTTAACTGAAAGCTAAGTGATTAAATTTACTATTTCCAGCAAGCAAAATACTCTTGTGTATTTCAAAAATAAATTATATTCTTTGCAATCTAAAATTTTGATATTTCTTTTTAAATTTTCAATTTTTCGCCTATTTTTTGAGTGATCGACACATTTGTAAACAAAAGACAATTCTCGGTTTTAAAAATCTTGCAAAAATAAAATATTCATCTTGGAAAATTAGCAAATTTAAAGCTAAATTAATCTGATTTTAAGCTATTCATGGCATAAAATTTGGGATAAAAGTATTTCTTGATCAAAAAGGTCTGATTCGTTGACCTTTTAAGTAGGCGATGACAGCACCTGTTATTAATTAATCTGGAGGTATGATAACCAAAAATTGACATAATCCGAGTGAACATTTTGCAAGAGGAAAAACTCTTGAAACACGTGACCTTTTAATGACAAGTCTCTTATAAGTTTCCAAAGTAAAAAAAAAAGTGCAGTTTAACACAAATAAAAGATTTTAGAAATTATTTTAAAAATCTTAATTCTAAATGAGTTGTATTATGCTTTTGAATTTTCGATTTGTAAATAAAGTCTTTTTTTTAATGAATTAATAACCGAAGACGCTGAGTAACTGGAAAAATTTAAAAGATGTTCGAAATTTTAATTAGTAAAGAAAAATATGAAAACAATTCTTATAAAAATTCATTATTCATCGAAATTTCTTTTTTCTTCTTCAGAATATGATATCCTAAAATTATATTGTTTATCAAATATTTATAAAAACAATTAAAAGTTTATCTACATTAAAAATAGCGTAGTTTTAATGCATTTTTGATTTTAATATTTGGAGCAGATTTTCTGAAAAGTAGTCTTGCAATTAAAAAAAAAATACATAACTTACATTCCCCAATGTTTCAAGGGTTTTTCCACGCAATTGCCGAAAAAAACAGTGTAACATGATGTTAAATGGGCTTAAACTTAATAAAAATGAGTCCTGCATTTAAATAATAATAAAAATATGGTATTGATAATGTATTTATAGAAATTTTATGAGGTATTCTGCCTGGCAAGTTGTCTGTTGGTGACTTAAGAATTAACCAATCAATCAATCAGTCTTGGGGTTGGATAATCACTATACAATTTAGTTATCAAGTATACTGCATATACGATATTCATAGCAGTTCAGTTTTTGAGAATAGGAAGAATTTTTGCACTCTTCCGGTCGGCGTATTGATGTGTACTTGTACTAAAAGAAGTACCGGACCATCGGTTGCCTAAAACTTCATATGTCTTTTAATGCCTGCCAAGATGAATAAAAATTTGTTGCTGCATGCATGGGTTTTGATTATTTGAGAAAATGTAATTGCCACCAACTGTAGAGCAGGATTATGAGAATCTATTTTTTTTTTTAATAAAGAACGTGAAATGTTATGAGCTACGTGCGATTTAATGTAGGTTATATTCGGTGCTTGAAATCATATAGTCTAACTGCTCAGCTTTAGGAACCATCATACTTTGAAGATAAGTTCAACATATGTACGAGAACGGAGTAGACTTCAAGAAAATCTTGCCCCAAATAAAATCTTAAATAAGATGAATCATTTGCCTACGCGAAGAAGAATGTGGACATAATAGGAGACAGATCACGCAGTATGTATTTTATTTAATCATTGTTTGTGTAAATTCAAAAATGTTGCAGTTTTTATCTTATAAAAAAAAAGAAGATAAATATGAGATTTTGCAACAGGTCGTGGTCAGTCCAGTTGCTCTACACCAATCGACTCGCTTTCCACGGAGGAACGTGAAATGTCTAGAGATCAAAAGGCTCATATAACAGCGTCTCTAAATAAAAAAAAAAGTTTATACACGTTTTTGCAACACAGAAGTAAAATATATGAACTTACTTTCCCAATATCAGAAATTTGTTAATTTATACAGACAATTTAAGTATTAAGACTGTTTACTGTGAACAAACAACTTTATCAAAGTTAATTTGTCTGCACAGCTTTGCACACAAAACTTTATTGTAAAACGTAAGTAATAAATTAAAGTTTTGAATGTTCTAAAGTATTGAATGTCAGTTTCGGATATCAATTGCGACTCTGACTAACCATTAATGTTGTCTCGCATTTACCCATATAACGGCGATGATTGACAAAGTAAGGGACGGATATCTATTCATCAGTTAAATAACTGATGAATAGATATCCGTCCCTTACTTTGTCAATTAGATTTTATAAGTACGGGATTTGTCGGCGATAGAAGAATTTAATTCTGTAAAGTTTATTTTTATTTGTTACTCCAGGAAGACAAAATGTATTTGAAGTTCTTCTTTAACCCATTCGTACTTACTGTCTCATTTTGGTCGAGGTGAATGTGTTCTTGGTAGAAAACTCTAATCAATACCGGATTTTTACTTATCTTCACTACTGACCCTGCTGTACATCTCGAGTTTCTTGACAAAGTTTAACCCTGGAACATGGTCAATGAAACAAAGAGCGTCGGTATCAGATACCCCGCGACCGTGTTACAGGGTTAAAGAAGTGCAATGTAATCGATCTTGACCTAACATCTTGACATCAGTCACTTTCTCACCGTCGTGATGTTTTTTTTTAATCATCTCACCCCAAGCAAGGCATTCCACTGTCACTATTGCGCATGGGGCGACATAGGGGAAGGTAAAGTGAAGGAGTGGTTAGACATAGGGAATGTCAGGAGGAAGGTGATAGATGGGTAAGGATACCGAGGATGAGGTTTGGGTAGATGGGAAGAGTGTTTGAAAGAATGGGAGCGAGTTAGTGTGTCAGGAGGTGTCTATTGACCTTATGTAGCTTCTTTCTGTCTTTTCTACAAATGTTTTCATGGCAACTGTTCTGATGATCTCGCACCCCCCCCCGATATCCCGCCTACATGAATTTAAAGGGGCTACAAGATTAGCAATTAGGTCACGTTGTTTTACTGTTGGACTAGATAGATGGTAATCATCACTTCTACTCTAATAGTTTCTTTTCTCGCACTTCTCACCTGTGGAACGCGCTTTCAATTTCTTGCTTCCTGGGAAACTACAATTTCCAAAATTTAAATGCAATGTCATTATAGTACATTGGTAAACAATACAATTTGTTAAACACCTATTTTCCAGTGAGCAATTGTTAGGATTTCGATAATTACATAAATTTTTATTATTGTTATTTTCATTATTTGGATAATTATTGTTACTTTGGTTGACGTGCTGATTTAAGATTTTATAGTTTTTAATAATTTTTTTTTCTAGATTATTTGTACAACTATAACGTAATTTAAGGGTATTTTTATTTAAAATTTTACTTAGAGGGTTATTATTAAGAAAGTGTTTCTTAATTAAATCGAGGAACTTCATCCCTAACCTTTTAGTTAAAATGATTTTTATATTTCTATTTTTCCTGTTCTAGTCATATGTTTTATGTATTTGATGTCATGGTTTTTATAGTCCTTATTCCTTAGGACGTTATTAAAAAATAGCGATGTTTACAAAATACGTCTTCACTAGAAAGATTTTTACTAATTCTATATTCGATGGAGGAGGGTACATGTTGATTATACTTGGAGGCAGGGCCGTAGCTGATGCTAAAAAAACACCGGGCACAGAGAAAATTGCCCGGATTTATTTGTTGACAATGTGATGACGTCATCAGTGTCATCCGTTTCCAGAAACTATGATTTTTTCGGATTTTTTCGGCTATTCCAATGGAAATTAGGCGCGGAACGTGAACGAAAGCAGGAAATCGGGTTCAGACTTTCTGAGTATAACCAGTCTTTTCTCCGAAAATTAATAAATAAACAGATTTTTACTGCGTTCATTCGGATGTTTTCTTCGTTTTTCTTTCTTTCTTACTTTCTTTCTTTCTTTCTTTCTTTCTTCGTGAATTGTTTAGTAAAGTTTAGTTTGATTTCTGACGAAGACATTTTTCCTTTCCCGGATTTTCACTACGATTGCACGGATCAGCCCGAACCCGTGCCCGGTGTGCCCGGTAGTCAGATACAGACATGCTTTGAGGTGATTAGACTGTAGTGAATGTGTAATGGCTATTCGTTAGGTTTTATGTATGGTTGGTAAGTATTATTTACTAAGTCCAGTGTTACATCAAAGAAGTTTACTAATTTTAAATTAATGCTGATTATTACTGTTAGGCTTAGACTTTTTAATTATCTATGGATTTTTAACCATGAATTTCAAACCATGAATTCATCTTATATTTTCTGAATAAATCATTTTCACCATTCATTTTAAAATATCACCTGAAGAAGAACAGTATTGTTCTGAAACATGAGAATTTTTGCGTAGTGATATAATACTTTTATAAACCATTGTAATAACAAAATATTAATATATATATATATATATATATATATATATATATATATATATATATGTGCTTGTTCATATCTATCTATCTGCTTCATTAAAACTGTCTGACAAGGTCAGTCAGTCAGTTAAGTGCTATACATGATACACGCTTCAGACGATCATGTCTCGAAAGAGACATGACTGACTGGGCAGAAGATTATCCCGCAGTAGGTTGCCATTGCTTTCTGTGGTAAACTGGTTGCCAGCCAAGGCTATAGAACCCAATCTGTCCTGTTATTTAGCCAATTACTGGAGGGAAGAGACGGATTAATACCTTACTCAAGGATATTTGTGCGTAAGTGAATGCATGGAATTCAACTGGAATTCGAACTGTAGTTCAGAGTCGATATCCACTGCACCACAATGCACATCCTGACAAGGTAATTCTACTCGTTTTTATTGTCTAAGAACAATAGAGTTCTTTTGGTATTTCCCTCCGGAACTATCTTCCGGCTTCTTGCTTTCTTGTCAACAACGATTTTCAAAAATATTTAATGCAACTTCACTCGCCATCTCTTTGAATCCTATTCTTTTTATTGTCCTTTCTCCTCAGTAAAGTTTTCTAAGTTTCCTTCGTCCCCAGTAACAACTTGCGTTTTAGTGGCTTCATCACCTCACTTGGGGTGAAATGATTAAAAAAAGAAATTAGTCTATAGAAATTGTCAACTTTCGGGTAATCTATTGAAGATTCTTAAGAATGTTGGTAATGCAGTTTTACATTTTTTTTTTGTATAATTGTGTGGCCCCAAATAAGGCATTTTACTGCCACTGTTGTGCAGTGGGTTACATATGAGGAATATTATGAGAAAGAGTGACAGGCTACAGAGGGTGTCGGGAAGAGAGTATGAGAAGGACGAGATTACTGATGAGTGGGGTGGACGGAGAAAAAAGGATGAGAGAGAGGATGTAAGTTAGTGAGACAGGAGGAGACTATTGACTTTACATTTGAATTCTTGAACATTGTAGCTGTCGGGAAAGCAAGTATGCGGAAGGGGTTTCCACAGGCGGGAGGTGCGAGAAAAGAAGTTACTTTTTAAATAGTCATCTCCTATCTCACTAACCTGCATCCTCTCTCTCATGCTCGTTTCTCCGTCCACTCCACTCTCATCAGTATTCTCATCCTTCTCTTACCCACTTCCTGACACCCCCTATAACCTGTCACTCTTTCTCATAACTTTCCTCCTATGTAACCCCCTGCACAACAGTGGCAGTAAAATGCCTTGCTTGGGGCGATTTGATTATAAAAAAAAATTCTATACATTTATATTCCAGAGAATGTAAATAAATCTAAAAGACATGCATATGTAGCTAATCAGTATTTCATTGACTGTTTGATTCGTTTTCTACAGCTTATCAACAGACAAGAAATTATTATATAAATATAAAGTGGGGGATCACTTTTAGATTACAAGAAATATATAAATTGATCCTTCACTTTATGGCCACGGTTATCTTTCTCTTACTCACTTCTTGACACCCGCTATAACCTGTCACTCTTTCTCATAACGTTCCTCCTTTGTAACCCCCTGCAAAACAGTGGCAGTAAAATGCTTTGCTTGGGCAATATGATTATAAAAGACAATTCTATACATTTATATTCCAGAGAATGTAAATAAATCTAAAAGACATGCATATGTAGCTAATCAGTATTTTATTAACTTATTGATTCGTTTTCTACAGCTTATCAACAGACAAAAAATTATTCTGTAAATATAAAGTGGGGGATCACTTTTATATTACAAACAATATATAAATTGATCCTTCACTTTATGGCCACAGTTATCTTTCCCTTACTCACTTCCTGACACCCGCTATAACCTGTCACTCTTTATCATAACTTTTCTCCAGTGTAACCCCTTGCAAAACAGTAGCAGTAAAATGCCTTACTTGAGGCGATATGATTATAAAAAAAAAAAGATTTTTTTTGGCTTGTTTATCAGGATAAGCTCGAAGGTAGACTTCACACTTAGAAATAGCGCACCCAATTCGCCCAAATCTGGGACAATCGCAAAATCAACCCAACTGGAGTGCTACGGAAGGGCCTCACTCTGGGAATATTAGGTGTGAATTTTAGTAAATATCTATTCTTTTTATTTTGGGGCAAGTCAACAGACGAGATCCACACAATGTACCATGCAACTTTCACGCCATTTATAAAAGTATATCCCAAAATCCTGGAAACCGGTAATTTCTACACTCCCTATATTCTCACCCCAAAAGAAAGATCTTGTTCGTACACAATAAAACACAATAACCAAAAACTTTATCTTGTAAGTTATTTTTCAAAAGAAAGATTGCTGTCCAAATAAACAGATAAACAATCAATTGTTAAAAATCAACTCGTAAAAGTAGAGGAAGAAGAAAATAAGATCTGAAAGGAAAAAAGAAGTTGAGAGTAAGAAAGAAAGATGGAGGAAAAGAATGAAAGATGGAGGAAAAAAATGAAAGATGGAGGAAAAGAAGATCATGTAAAAGAAAAATGGTGCGGGGTGGGGGGGGAGATGGAGACGAAAAGATCGGCTGATTTTAGTTTCGTTCGCTCTTTTAGTCTTTGGATTGTTTAAATTACGTGAAGATTTACTCTTTCCTTTATTTTTAGAGTGAAGCGTTTTGCACACACACACACACACACACACACACACACACACACACACACACACCCACACATTATGTATTTATGTATAAGAAAATGCTCTCTAAGGCAAATGCTATTCAAAACGACAGACATTGTGTGTCGAATACTTTTAATCATCGAATTTCCGACGTTACGAATAATCTTACTTAGACAAAGAGAAAATTCATTTCGGAAGAAAATACAGGAAATATTGTTCAAGCTTTCGACTTTCTTAGGTCATCATCAGAGTAGGGAGAGACAATTGGTAAGGTATGTCAACTTGTAAAATGGTGTAACGACGCTAATTTTAAAAATAAGGTGTTAAAAGTATGTGATGAAACCGAATGGAGCACATTTTGGGATCTGAAGCCGTAGAACTAATGATTGGTGTGACGTAAGCGAAGTGTGACGTGTGTTTATATATATATATATATATATATATATATATATATAAGAAAAGTTGACAAACACGTTATTTCATGGTGAATCGGATGTATAGGCCTATTTCAGGCGAACCATCGTCAGCTTCCGTCTTTATTTTACAAAAGATTTTACACGAATGAGATTCACAAAGACCTAAAAAACGCATAAAAATAACGGTCGCTCCCTTAAAAGAGAAAATTTAAGAAAAAATACATCAGTTTGGCGGACACATACACATATTCATACATAATCATATATACACGCAACATATAATCAGATGACATCTGATTATATGTTGCGTGTATAACTGTATATATATATATATATATATATATATATATATATATATATATATATATATATATTGTGTATTTAGGCAGCAATCTCTATTTTATGCAAGTTTCATTAAAGACGGCAGATAAGGTGCTATGGTTAAGTTTTATATATAATTTTTTATATGATTTTATATATTTTTTTTTCAGAGCATAAAACTGTCCGAACGTTTAATTTTCCTAAGCGCTTTCGGCTATAGGTTTAGCCATTATCAAGGATGAATTTTTTTTACTTTTAGTCTTCTTTGTGAGGAGGCATTTTCTTGGTATACAGTTTTTTGGGAATTATTTGTTATTTGAGGTAACAATAACACTGCGACATTCAGAAAAAACAAACAAACTTGTTTTAGGACAAATATCAATAGCTAAAAATGAAATCCAACATTTAAATAATGAAATCCAAAAACATGATGCGATACTAAAAAAAAAACCACCTTGACTGAACCTGAATATAATGAAGAACAATACCATATCAACCTAAATATTAATAATGATGAACTTAATCCTTGATGTTCTTGTTTGTGAGTTGCTTTCTAATGTTACCATGATTCTTGTGCTGCTTATTAATGTGTTGTCTGATGACGATATGGTCCGATAGGTGGCAAGTGAGTCTCGATGAGAGTGTGGTTGTGGTATATCCTATTTAAGAAGTTTTGTATTTTTTATTAACAGAGAAACATTCTCCGAGTAGGCAGGTATATTCATGCACGACATTAGTCTTATACAGGGGGTTGGAAATTTAGGATATATATATATATATATATATATATATATATATATATATATATATATATATCCTAAATATATATATATATATATAGTCATCCGCAGACAGATCTGTTTCGCTGTATCACAGCTCATCAGTACGGTTAGACTCCGATTGCTTTTTAACCCAGGATTGAAAGCCGACCGAATTGGCGTCAGTCGGCGATTCTACCTCTGGGCTATGGGCGTTCGGTAGAAGAAGGCAGACTTTTTAGCGTGTATATTATCATCATATGCGCCCAATAGCCAGAGTGCTCTAATTCATTTTACTGAAATGAGCGATGCGTACATGCCAGAGTAGCTACTATTTTTCAAAGTATACCATTCTTCCAGAGTGCTCAATCAGGGTGTGAGAGCGTAATAGTTTATAATCATATCACCCCAAGTAAGGCATTTTACTGCCACTGTTTTGCAGGGGGTTACATTGGATGAAAGTTATGAGAAAGAGTGACAGGTTATAGGGGCTGTCAGGAGTTGTGTAAGAGAAGGACGAGAATACTGATGAGAGTGGAGTGGACGGAGAAAAGAGCATGAGAGAGAGAGAGAGAGAGAGAGAGAGAGAGAGAGAGGGACGCAGGTTAGTGAAATAGGAGATGACTGTTGACTTTACATTTAAATTCTTGGGGACTGTAGCTCTCGGTAAGGCAAGAAAATGAAAGAGAATTCCATAGGCGAGAAGTGCGAGAAAAGAAGCTGATAGAGTAGAAGTAGCAGTTATACATTTAATTGGTATCACAGTAAAAGGGTGGGACCTAGTTGCTAATCTTGTGGCACGAGTAAATTTATATACAGGGGGAACCAGTGAGCTAAGTTCATCGGAGCAGAAGCCGTAAAATATTTGTAGAAGAGACACAAGGAATCCACATTGCGCCGGTGAGAAAGTGACTGTATCTGAGCTGCCAAGTCGGGAAAGTTCACATTACAGATATTACTTTTAATAACTAAATTGCTAATTTAGAATTTTTTGTAGTAAATAATAAATCTAATGTATTTATTTTTATCAAGTGGATCTATCTATACATGCATTTTTTCTTATTGTTGTTCGTCTATTTTGTAATTGTCTTGCACTTGATTTCGGTAACATATGTTATAAATATTATTATCAGTATTATGTTTATGACTGTGTTTTTATTAAAATTGTTTTTTTTTTAATCATATCACCCTGAGCAAGGCGGTAACGCCACTGATGTGCAGGGGGCTACGTAAGAGTGAAAAGATTGGAAAAGCGAAAGCCGGAAACCACATCCTAAACAGGGAACAAGGGATGAGCCTCTTCACCTGTTCAATAGACGTGGGTGGAGTGTGTACCGGGCGATAGTTTACTCTATCTACTCCAATTGAAAAATAAAAAAGAAAAGAGTGAAAAGATTGGAAGAAACTTGATTTGCTTGACGACTATACAATTAGTGTGTGGTGATACCGAGCAAAAGCGATGGACCGGATGTTTGCGCTTTCACGACCAAAAAGCAAATGACCAAAAGTTGTCGCTGCGCCGCCGGCTCCGCGCAGATGTTCCGGTTGAAAACTAAAAATTAATTAAATATTAAATTTCCAGTTCGCGAGCTTACGCTAATTTTATTTATCAGCCAATGGGAAGCCCAGAACCAAATACAAGTGTGAAATCCCAAATCAGCTGCTGTGATCCAAAAAGAAGATATAAAAACCGGATACAGAAAGTATCGCCAGGCAGACGGACTCGAGGAGAAGAGAGTAATTAGTATCTTCCTTTACCAAAGTCAAGCGACTTACTACGCTCGCCTCCCTTACCTCTTTCCTTCTTCCCTGCCTCAAAAACTACTTACTGACCTAAGGAGCGAATACATCAAAGACATTCCTTACTTACACGCTCCCAAATTCCTAAGCATTAATTCTCTTTCAGCATTTTATTGCCATGAACGTTTTAACCTCCGTTGGACCTATACTTCAAGTATTACTTTAATTGTAAAAACCTTAGTTGATATGTATATATATAAAATGTTATCTTTCAACTCAATTTGCTTTTCTTGGTTTATAACCTTTCTTTTGGGCTATC
Source organism: Ascarosepion bandense (assembly GCA_037127315.1). Taxonomy (NCBI): domain Eukaryota; kingdom Metazoa; phylum Mollusca; class Cephalopoda; order Sepiida; family Sepiidae; genus Ascarosepion; species Ascarosepion bandense. Next base: position 54,873 of record JBBBDQ010030537.1, read on the forward strand.
TACAACAAGGCCAAATTCCGTTAACCTGCAACAGTATACAACTACCCTTCATTAGAACGGACTCTCCACTAACAGAAAAGAATAGATAAGCAACCCACCATAAGTGTACCTATTATTGATAAGTGCTTGTTTTATAGTATTTCGTTTTTTAAGGAAAAAATTAATTTGAATGAAGAAACGAATTTAGCTCTTTGACTTAGGCTATTAATAACAACAGATCTATATTTTTAAGGGAAATCACTGTTGCTGTTTAAAAAAGACAGTATTAGAACAAATAGGCTTTTTTATACAGAGATGCGGTAAAATTATCATTTTTATAGTTAATAAGAATATCTAGAAATGGAGAATATTTTTTTTATTGATATGTAGTTTTAATTTCGTTAGAAACTAGGAAGAGAGTACTGAATTGCTACGTGCTGTCCATCCTTCAATATGGCAGTGAATGCTGGACAATACAAAGATGAAGTAAAAACTTGAAGCAACTGAAATGTGGTTCTACAGAAGGATGCTGCGAATATCATGGATCGAGCATGTGAGCAATGATGGAAACAAAAAGGAAATTAATACTGAGCATCAGGAAGAGAGCTGAATTCCTTGGACATGCAATGAGGAAGGAGGGCCTGGAGAACCTGATACTAACAGGCCAGATAGAGGGAAAAAGAGACAGGGGAAAGCAACGGATAACATATTTGAAAGACCTAATCAGGTGGATGATGGAACGAGGATTGTACGGTGTAACAAGGGAAGGCGTGCTCACAACCACCAGGGATAGGGAAACGTGGAAGGCCATGATCGCCTACGTCCTGAAGGGATAGGGCACATAGAAGAAGAAGAAGAAGAAGAAGAAGAAGAAGAAGTTCATAAGTGAATTTTAAAACGGAATTTTAAAAAAATGTAAAGTTCTGTAGCATTATTAACAAATGTGGTTTGGATGTAAGATGTCATCAATGTATCTGGCATAAATGGTAGGTTTATTTATTTTATTTATTTTATTGAATCTTCTGTTTTTTAAGTTAGCCATCAGTCAGTTAAGTGTCATACGTGATACACGCTTGGGCGATCATGTCTCGAAAGAGACATGACTGACTGGGCAGAAGATTATCCCGCAGTAGGTTGCCATTGCTTTCTGCGGTAGACTGGTTGACTGCCAAGGCTATAGAACCCAATCTGTCCTGTTATTTAACCCATAGCTGGAGGAAAGAGACGGATTAATACCTTTCCCAATGGTATTTGCGCGTAAGTGAATGCAATGAATTCAACTCGGAATTTGAACTCGGCTCCCCGATTTCTCGTTCCGAGCCGATATCCACTGCACCACAACTAGCCATATAAAAGTTTAAAAATAAAGGGCCGAGGGTGCTGCCCATTCTGGGTATAATATTATCGATGTTCGTGAAAAGGGACTTTGTGTTGGGGACGGCAATAAAAGACATTTTTTATTTTAATATATTGGAATTAATTTTCAGAGATGGCAGAGAAGAATTCCGATAAATGTGATTTAAAATAACGTGAATTATTTCAGAGATCTTAGTGAACAAATGTTCAACGTCTAAGGATGCTAAGATTTTATTTTGGGATTTATTGGAATGAAGAATTTGTAGAAATTCATTAGAAGATCCGACACTGTATTTCGTTGCTAAATATGGTGTGCTTAATTGATATAAAGTTTTTGATAAATGACATATGGCTGTAAGAATGTGTGATCTTCTAGGGCAGAGTGGGTAGCCTGATTTATGGATTGTAACCTTCTCGTATAAATATGATATTCACGAGTGATTCTTTTTTTAAGGTTTAACAACCCGATTTTCAGTGTTGGTCATAATTAATCGTTTATTTATGTGCGTTTTTAGTTAGGAAGTTGCGCTCTTGTATTTTTTGTATTGTTTTTAATTTTGTTTTGCGGTATCATCTCGTATGTTTTGTTTTTGTGGTATTCATCTTTATTTAGTATTACGAAAATGTTTGATTTATCAGTTTTCATTATTATTATTATTATTATTATTATTATTATTATTATTATTATTTCTTCGTTAAATATCACGGGCAAGGAAAATTGTATTATTTTTTTAATTTAGCTTTTTCAAGCGTTCTTTCATTTTTTCCCGTTTACTGGGAATCAGGAAATACAAAAACTATCTGTTTTTATACTGTCTCACTAGCCCCGCCAAAAAACTAAAACAAAAACAAAAACCAAAAAAAAAAAAAAAAAAAAAACGCGGAAAAATGTAAGAACATTTGAAAAACTATATATATATATATATATATATATATATAATGCTGTTCCCAAACAAAAACAAGCTATTGAACGAAAGAAAAGAAATTATCACTTATTGTAACCATACTAAAAAGTACCTCTTAAGTTCATACAACCATGGATGAAAATGTTATAATTCCTTGTAAATTTAAATATTGTGCGTTTAAAAATTCCCTGCCACACACGTGAGAGTTAAAAAAAAACAAAAAACAAAACAAAAAAAAAAAAAACACCGTTACGTGAGCGTTCTTTAAAAAAAGCGATAAACGGTAAAATGAGTTATTGAAAACCACCTGAAGACACGACTCATGGTAGAAACCTAGGTCGCGTAATAGTCAGAAGTTCTACAATATAATTGTAAATTGTATTGAACACTTTTTAATACAAATGTGCACATTTTATTATGACCAAAAACTAAGTAATCAATCAATCAATCAATATATATATATATATATATATATATATATATATATATATATATATATATATATATATATATATATAATGTTCTTACATTTTATCGTAATTTTTTGTACTTATTTTTAAACATATTTGAAAACATTTTTTTACAAAGATTTCTTGAATCTCAAGACCAACAGACGTAACTGTTTTTGGGACGTCTATTTTAAATACGGAATTTGATAACGTAGTTATAGTAATATATATATATATATATATATATATATATATATATATATATATAGATAGATAGATAGATAGATAGATAGATAATTTTTGATGGTCATCCCGGAAAAAGATTTTGTGGAAGAGATGTTCAGTAATTGTTCGAGATTTACTGAGAATATGTTGAAGAGGAAAAAATGAATTCATTCTTCTTTTTTTTTTTTAGGTTTAAGGAAGCAAAGCCAACTCCGTTTATCTTTTAGGAAAAGTTTGAAATCATAACGTCTCTCTTCAATTCTGGCTAAAAAAAATGATCTGAACTTTCTACCTTTGATTGGCAACTATTCTTGGAAAAGGAAACCTTTTAAAAGTAGGCCCCAGGCCCGAGTAGAAGAGGAGTTAGCATGTAAGGCTATCAAATGAAAAAGATTGAAATCGTAGCAACATCACACTGATGTGGTGATGTGGCTTTGTTTTACCCTATGCTCCATTTTCACAGAATTTAGGAAAATAAAAAACTAGAAAATATAGAAATTTAAACTCACCGCAGAATTAAATTTTTCAAAAAAAAAAAAAAAAAAAAAAAAATTCAAAAGGGTTCTAAAGAAATGTCCGTTGCTTCCAAATTCCGTAAGTTTTCCTCCCAGTTTTTTGGTCCCTTTTTATGGATTGAAAAGTTCTTTTTAGTTTTTTCCTCTTTTTTTCTTTAATTTTCTCACTTAGTCCGTCTTTGTTATTTTCCTTTACGGCATTTATTTATCTTTGTTCTATCTTCCTCTTCTTGTCTCTCTTTCACTCTGTCTGTCTCTTTTCACAATACCGTCAGTCTGTCTCCATCATGCAACAAACAACCACTTCAGAAACAAAATCTGCTCAATTCTCACCGATACTTGATATTTATTTGCAGTTCTGATTAACCGATCTTCAAAAGATAACAATTTTTTTTGTTGCTATTTATTGAATAAAAAAAGAAAAAAAAGAAAAAGAAAAAGAAAAAAAACTTTTATTTATTTATTCATTGTCTATTTATTGTTTCAGATAACATTTTCGAAAAGAATTCGATTGTGGTCTCGGGATAGATAACTAACAGACCTTCAACGGATGTTAAAATGACCACCGGCATTGTTTTTTTTTTTTTTTTTTGTTTTTCTTTATCTTTTTTTTTTCTCTTTTTAACAGAATTCCGATGTAGCTGATTTGGAAAATCATACAATAAATAAATGAATAAAGTGTTTATAGTTTAGTTAAACGACAAATACAATGACAAAAATTCACAGCGTTTTTTTTTGTTTTTTTTTTTTTTACAAACAAACAAAAAATGTAGTGGTCAAAATACAGTTATAACTGACTTATTTGACCTTTTGGTTCTAGGTACCTCCAAAAAATCGCTAAAAACCAGCATAAAACAGCATAGTATGAATAAAAAATGCCCCAACAAACTTAATAAAACGAACTTTTCCCATCAAAATGTTTATATCATTATTAAGAGGAAAGATCAAAGTTATTTTTATTATTTCTTAAAAGTTTTTTAATCTATTCCTATTCTAACATTTTCGAAATTTTTTCAGAAATTTTTGTTTTGATTTGAGTTCGCTGCTAAAGAAACGTTACAATGGAAATCCGAAAATGTAATGATTGCATCACCCACTTTTTTCGGTGACAAACATGTGAATGAAATTATTTTTGAAATTCTTATTTTTTAAAGAATCTTGGTAAATATATATATATTTTAACTCTGTTACCCAACCCTCCACGTAAATCCATGAAAATTTAATAAATTTTACTTGAGCGGTATATATATATATATATATATATATATATATATATATATATATATATATATATATATATATATTGTTAAACGCAGGACTCATTGAAGAAAATAAATCATCTATTTTTTTTAATTTTAAATTTAACATCACTATCTGAAAATCTGCTCCGAAGAGTAAAATGAAAAGTGCAATAAAACTCTGATAGAATTTAATTTGATAAACTTTTAATTGCTGGAATAAATAATAATAATTAAGGACATTATAGTCTGAAGAAAAAACATTTTTCCGATTACTAATAAAATTTTAAAAGAATCGTTTTCATTTTTTTTATTATAATGCATAAAGTTTTAAAAATCTTTTTAAAATCTTTTAAGGAACTGTTGCCTTTATTTTTTTAGGTTAAGAATTAATAATTATATTGCCTATAGAAAATTGAAAAGTTTAATAAAAATCGTTTTTCCGAAATATTTTTAAAATAATTAAAATTTTTTTTTTGCATTTGATGTTTATTTTTTTTTTGTATGGTAATTTCGATGTGCAAATTAAAAGGTCAGAGTTTCCTCCCTTACCCGAAAAAAATAAAGAAGGTCATGACACTGTACACTCAAATCAAGAACTTGTCAACACGATCTTGATTTACGACGCGTACAGGTAAAAAGTTCAACTTTGTGATTAAGAAATAACTCTATTCTAAATTTAATGCTATAAATAAGTAATATCTGTGTAAATCAGGTAACATAAAATTTGCTAATTTTCCAAAAATAATATGTCGCAAATGTATATTTTTTGCAAGACTTTTAAAAACAAAAATGTTGTTTACAAAAATGTGTCGATCGCTCAAAAATGGAGGAAAATTTTAAAATATCTTTTATATTCAAATCAATATAATTTCTGTTTGATATACACCAGAGTATTTTGCTTACTAGAAATAGTAAATTTAATCATTTAACTTTAAAACTAAAATAAAAGTTTCAAGAAAACTTTTTCATTTTTAAAAATTCAGTTTAAAATTAACTATGCAGTTTTTTAGCGATTTTCTGGGGGTACCTAGAAGAGCAAGTTTAATAACGTAGCGTATATATTCTGCGAATATGCGTTGTGGTACAGAGAAATTGGAGAGCCGAGTTCGAATTCCAGTTGAATTCGTTGCATTCACTTACGCGCAAATACCCTTGGGAAAGGTATTAATCCGTCTCTTCTCTCCAGCTATTGGTTAAATAAGAGGACAGATTCGGTTTTATAGCCTTGGCAGGTAACCAGTCTACCACATTAACTAATGGTAACCTAGTATTGCGGGAAAATTATCACCAAAATGGAGGATCGGTTTTCTGTGGTCATGAAACTGTTTTCTTGATTTTTAATAAATCGTTATTTTGGCCAATGATCATTGTATTTGTGTATTTTGAAAATGTAATTGACTGAGTTATGAGTTAGTTTTTATTTTTATTTTTATTTTTTGTATTACTAAATAAAATAATAAAGATAACATTTTAAAGTATTTATAGTTAGTTTTATAAGAAGCGTTTCTATTAATTCACCCCAAAATATTTATTCATCCCAAAATGAAAATAAATTATACTCATTAAAATTCACACCATATTCTCTCGGTGCGAGGCCCTTTCATGACAATCCGGTTGACCTTTGTGATCGTCGCAAATTTGCGGGGTCAACGTTTGCGATGACTCCGATAAACAAATCAAAAACATATTTTTTTTTAAATTATAAAAATTCCTTGTAATTACCTAGAATATCACTGCACTTCCGAAATGTGAAGAACGTCCTGATTTTTGGTAATTTTACATTCTGAGGGTTGAAGTTGTTGCGATTCAAGCAAATTTTTATTTTGAAATTTATAATTTCAAAAGAGTGCCAAAAATGTAAAAAAAAAAAATTGATTTTAAATTTATAAATTCTTGGGGTGAATTAACATTTGCGATAAGTAACTTTACATTATATGGGGAGAATTAACAGAAAAAAAATCTAATCTAACCTAAACTTATTTATAAATGGAATTGTGTGTGTGTGTGTGTGTGTGTGTGTGTGTGTGTGTGTGCACGCGCGTGCGTGTGTATGCGTGTGTGTGTGTGTGTGTGTGTGTGTGTGTCCATTACCTATAAACTCTGAAACGGCTGAACTGATTTTCTTGAAAATTTACACAGTTGTACTATAAGCGTCTGCGAGTGTTCTTAGCTAGGTTTTGTGTCGAGGTACCCCCTATAAATATCAAAAATCGATAATCGAAAAAATCGGATCATAGAAAGAGTGGTCCGATTTTAACCAAATTTGATACACTCATAGACAAAGACATAAGAAATGATATTCAGAAGTTTCAAGGTTGCAGTTCTTACAATAGTGCAGAAAATCGATAATATATATATATATATATATATATATATATATAAAAGGCAAGATGTTTGTGTGTGTGTCTGTTTATCTGCCTGTTTATCTGCCTGTAGGTCTGTATTTTCAGCACTTTTATTTTAGTTTTTGGCTCTAAGTAGGTATAATTGTAGTTCTTAGTCTCAGCCATGATACCATTTACTCAGAGGACTTATTTAGCCTTCAAAATTCAGTTTACGACGAAAAAAAACTTATTTGATATCGATACCAGAAAATCAAAATTTGACTGACATCCATTCATTTTTCTTTCAGTGTACGGTTTCGCTTTAACTGGAAACAACTATTGCTTTTTAGTCTTTCGTGTCAACGTCCAAAGAGTCTGAGCTCCAGGACCATGGATTAGTTTTAAAGCTTTCATTACACCCGAGCAACGCCGGGTTATACTGCTAGTCATCTTATAAATTCAATTTTAAATGATTTAGAATTTTTTAATGTCTACACACAATTGTAATCTCGGAAGAAATTTTGAACGATCTTCTGATTCGACGAATATGGTCTCTTCAAGATTTTCTTTTTAAACATAAATTTCTGTAAAAAAAAAACAAAAAAAAAAAACAACTTCTCTAGTTTGTTATTTCCTAACAAGGAATCCTTATGGTTTTTCGAACATTGTACATTATCTACAATGGTGGGCGAGATGTCTTTCAAGTAAGCTATGGACATTATCTGGGGATATGCCTTGTGTTGCAGTGGATATCGGCTCGAAACGAGAAACCGTCTAGCAGAGTTCGAATTCCAGTCGAATTTGTTGTATTTACTTAGGTACAATTGCCTTTGGGAAATATATTTATTCCTCTAGCTATAGGTTAAATAGCAGCACACATCGGGTTCTGTAGCCTTGGTTGACAACCATTCCACCGTAGAAAGTAATAGCAACCTATTACGGGAAAATCTTCTACCCAGTCACTTATGTCTCGAAAGAGACATGATCGTCCAAGCGTGCATCACGTATGACACTTAACTGACTGACTGACAGACATTATCTAAACTGGTTTCGTTATCATTTTTTTTTTTTTACTTTTAAAGGAGCGATGTTTCATGTTGGAAAAATAGTAATTGTTTTCGTTGACAACTAATAAGAGAACACATGACGTTTAAATGCACGCCAACCGTTGGTTCATGTATAAAAAATGTAACTATTCGTTCGTTGTGTAGTAACAAAAAGCCTTTCCGTGTTTCGGAAAATTATTCGAAGGAAACTGTTAAACACACGAAAAAGAAAAATGAAGGTGTCTTACAGAATTTCACCACAACTTCTGGCGGATTATACTGTAAATTTTGTTCTACTCAAGATCACTCTTCGGACAAAGTTTCATTCATACGAAGCTAATAGAGTTGAGAGATGCTAGGAGCTAAAATTATACCTTGCATGTTCCAGCAGCAAACATAAAGGCGAGAACTTTCCTGAACTCAGAAATAAGTTACCCTTTTCCTGTAAAAAGTGTTCCTCAAAGACACATATGTTACTTCGCTGTGTGATAATATTAAGCAAGGAGCTTCTCTCTTCACGCACGTGTGTGCCAATACAGAGGGAAGGAATGACCTAATGTTGTATATAGCAGGGATCGGCAAACTTTTGGAGAGAGCAGGCCAGACAGCTCTGCAAAGTCTCGAAGGAGGGCCATGATATCAAATGTACTGTAATAAATTGTCTCGACCTCAAACCGCTCTGTCCAGAAGTCCGCCATCGTCTGGACGTTTAAAGAAATATTAATGAAGTTAGTGTTATATTATCTAAACAAGGTTCTTTATTTTATTGCAACTAACAGGATAACAACTAACACAATCAACAAAAAATGCAAATTCCTTAAAACAACAAAATACAGTTAGAAATGGCGAATTATTTAATAAGACATTTGTTTTTCTTTATTGTTCGACAAATTCTCCACATCAGTTGATGTATTTGTTGATGACAAAACGATTTTTAATATATTTCTTTTTCGTAAAAAGGTTGTTCTCTAGCATATATTCTTCCAAATAATGATACCATAATTTTCGCATTATTCAATAGACTTTTATATTTTCCGCTTGCCAAAATATATTTCTTAAGAAAGTTAGCAGTGGATTTGAAATTAAATTTTGATTTTAAAAAATTGTGGCATTGCAAGTCGCTGAACACTAACTGATATTTTTTTGCCACTTTCTCAGCAAATTAATTAGATAATTAGTGTCGAGGTGTGAAGTTGGGGGGCCCGACAAAACTTTTTCGCGGGCCAAATGTGGCACTAGAAGAATCTCTGTAAATTCTTTTAGACACGGGCAGCCAGCCGTCATATTTCTTCAAGAAAATATTAAGGAATTGGAAGCAGAAGGAAGGATTACAACCTATGAATTTCTTGGTGAAAACCTTAGAGGTGGTCCTACAAAAATGATTGGAGCAAATTATGTTAGAAATAGATGTAGGTAAAGAAAGACGACTCCCTATATGTGCGTTGTGGTGCAGTGGACATCGGCTCGGAACGAGAAATCGGGGGAGCCGAGTTCAAATTCCTGTTGAATTCATTGCATTCGCTTACGCGCAAATACCCTTGGGAAAGGTATTAATCCGTCTCTTCCTTCCAGTTATGGGTTAAATAACAGGACAGATTGGGTTCTATAGCCTTGGCTGGCAACTAATCTACCGCACAAAGCAATGGCAACCTACTGTGGGATAATCTTCTGCCCAGTCAGTCATGTCTCTTTCGAGACATGAACGTCCAAGCGTGTTTCACGTATGACACTTAACTGACTGACTCCCTATATCCGTGTTGTTGAATGATGATTCCGTCATTCAATTTGAATTCAGCAATCTCAGCGAAATAAAAACTAATTTAATTGAGTAGAATTACAAGTTACTCTTTTCTAGAGAGAGTAATCGAGTGAGTATACAATGCATCTTAGTAGTAGACATATTTTAATTTATGAATGATGCCAGAATCATTAGATGCGTGAATGGCCTGGCTTAGCAAATACCGAATGGAATTGTGTCATTTGGGAATGTTCGGTGCTTACGAAAGGAGAAGAGTGTAATTAGTTTCTCCCTTGACCTAAGTCGAGCGGTTACTATGCTGACCTCTTCCTTTCTCCCTGTTCTCAAAAAGCACTAACCGACCTTTTCAAAGACATTTCACATACCCACTTGCTGACTCACTGACCTGAGAATCGGCAACTTCAAAATGAACATTAATCCCACTACTAAGCCTTTTACCCTTTCAGCATTATATCTTCAATGAACATTCTTTTATCCCTTTCAGCTCATTATTATTTAGCCATGAACTTTCTCTAACTTCCGTTGGACCTTTATTTCAAGTATTGTTTTAATTGTAAAACATAATTGCTTTGTATATATGTATAAATGTTATTTTATACTCTAATTGCCTTTCTTGAATTTATAATCATTTTATGAATTATAGTGGGCTATCTTCCTACAAGGCCAAATTCCGTTAACCTGATACGGCATACTGCTACCCCTTACTACAAACGGAATAAAATAAGAGATGCTGAACCAGAGACCTCCAAAGTACTCGATAATTACCACACAGTGATCTCTAAGCATGCCTTCTGCCCCGAACGACACTTTTTGTAAGAAAACCCAAGCCTACATACCCAGATATGTTTCCAGACATCTTGGAACTATTTAGTGGAAGCGATCAAAATGTTCGTTCTGCACGAAATGAAAGAGGTGATTGGTCTATGAAAACACACAGCCTCAGTCATTTATACCCACGAGAGTTAGTCTCTAACACATAGTTACTTTCCTGATACCTCAGCAGATGAAGAACCTGATGAAGATAATTCAGTCCATTCAAAGAATAGTAAGAAACCCAACTCTAGGAAATCAGCAAATAAATTAACCCGTTCCAGGTCTAAAAAAAAAAAAAAAAAAAAAAAAAAAAGAACCCGCATCAGAATATCATTATTAAAAACAGTAGAATGGCCAAAATAATGCCAGAAACATCAGGGTAGTCTGCCTGTAAATGTTTCTGTTAGGGCGCTCTCCACCTTTGTCTTATAATGGACTGTTCCTATCACTACATAAAGTGGTAGTGGAAAGGCCTCGAGGTTGCGCTTGCATTGCGTTAGCGTTGACTGGTCAGTGTTCTGGTTGACTGTTCAGCTCGATACCAAACCAGTCGAGTATTTCCGGTAGCGAACCGGAAGTGTGCTATACACAGACTCTACGCCTTACTACGATTCGTGTTACTAAACCATTGTTCCTGTACTCTACTAACAACTCTGTTGTACATACCTTTTTCCGGTAATATATTTCATTTACTTTATTTCCGTTGTTTGTGATTATTTACTCAACCATTTCTGTTACACACAACATAACAGTTTCCTTAAAAAAAAAGATTAATTAAAATATATATAAATAAAATTTTAAAAAATACTTTAAAAAAAGGAGTTCAGTTCCATTTAAGATGGTAACATGCAATAATTTCATTATTTAAATTATTGCATCTTTTTTCCTCTCGTTGGGAGAGTATACAATTTATACATAAGGTAGGTGAGTTGTCTTCTTCTAGTCAGCTCTATTCCCTAGAAAGTAATTTTTATACAATAGATCGCGAGATCATGTTCATTAGGGTCGTCTTTTAGCCAGTATTTCGAAGGGACAAGACGTTGAATTTCGTCGCTGCTGCAAATACCCGCAGTTACGCCGTGAAGGGCCGTACAAGTAACTAGTACGTAAAACACTAAACTACACAAGGACTTCAGTTAAGTGAACTCATAATTGTTTCTTTTGTATAATATATTATAGTCACAAACAGAACAATTTGTTTGCCACGAATAATATTGTTTCAATTGTATTTTACATGACTGTATTATAAGATTCTTTAAAACTTCTAAGTTGTGTTTCCTGTTCTTTCTGTACCGACTTCATCATTCACCACATTCACCATCATATGCAGCCTTAATCGCCATACATGACATATTGTTTCTGCCTTATGAATAAAAAATGTATAGAGATATGAAAAGAAATCGAATGATTATTATTTGCCAGACCTTAACAATGTTATGAGATGCGGATCAAATTTCTTTTCGAACTGGGTTTTACTTGTTGAAACACAATACTCTCTCCGAGATGAAAGATATTATGATATATGTTAATGCCAAACGATTTCAAGATCTGATATTATCAATGTATTCAGATGTTTCTTGTGTAGACCATGAGTCTTAATTGTTGTTGTTCCCAAGTCCACCCTGACCCGAAGTGGTAGCAAGGCCTCTGATTGAACTATGGCCCGCGGGCAAAATGTGGCTCACGGTGATATTTCATCCAGTCTGTGAAATGTACAGAATGCTATTATTTTGAAATAATCTTTGATATTTTTTTATTGTAATATTATTTTTTTAAAATATCCCCCAAAGAAAGCGACATATAAGGTTTAAAATACATTTTCAAAAATTAAAAATGTTTCTTGAAACTTTTATTTTAGTTTCAATTTCAAGTAAACAGATTAAATTTGATATTTCCGATAAGCAAATTTATTGTTTTATACGGTCAATCTAACTCGGACAATCATGAGTCTATCACGGTCCTGCATCAAGGTCGCAAGGTCATTAAGGTGGCATTCTGTCTCATAACATAACTGGTCAATGTAGGTGGTTGCTGGGCGACCGACCCGTCTTGGTCCATGGCAAGGTATCCAGAACAGTAGATCGCAAGTTCTTGTTTTGCTTACCAACAGTAAAGCGCATTTTGCTTACCAACAGAAAAGCTCGTTCGCGTAAGATTGTAGAAATATCAGCGATGGGTCCGTAGAGTTGTGATTTAGTTGGATGTTGTCTCCGGGAGATGTCAAATATGGCTCTCAGCATCCGAGTGTAGGCGTCATATAGCTTGGGCTTTAGAGTTTAAGATTGTAGAAATATCAGCGATGGGTTCGTAGAGATGTGATTTAGTTGGATGTTGTCTCCGGGACATGTTAAATATGGTACTCAGCATCCGAGTGTAGGTGCCATCAAGCTTAGACTATAGAGCTTTTTTTTTAATTTAACGTCTAAACTGCGGTACCATACATTAACACCACCTCAGTATTGGCTTGAAAGAATTTACGTTTGAGGTTGTCTGGTAGATTAGATTTCCAGATGACATCCATTTTACTCAAAGTGGTCCATGCTTTAGCTATCCGAAATTTCACATCCCTTAAGTAGAATTTATTTCGCTTCTTAAATATTTCGTTTTTAAGTATGAAAAAGATTTGTCTGAGTTTATTGGTTCACCTGAAACATTTTTTATTGAGCTTTGTCGGTTGAAAATATGGATTCAGTTTTAGAGGCATTGATATAAAGTCTACATCGTTCGCAGTATTTTCTAGATGATGTAAGAAAGCAGTGGGACTTAGTATCGTTCCTCCAGGAGTTGGTGGGGCAGGAAGAACCGGGATTTCAACAATATTCTACTCTAACTCTGAAACACTACATATAATAAAGAAGTCATAGAAAGATGGACAGAAGGCTGCATGTTTTTTTAACAAATGAAGATGATCGGCAAAAAGATAAACTATAGTTGATTTTCTAAGCGCCGCTTAAATGTGCATCCGAGGCCTTCTCTTCAGTTAAGGCTGGCATCGATGTTTTCATTTCAGCCATGAAGTTTCGGTTTAAATCCCATTCGTCCCCCTGGTTCTCGCTCGCTTACTGGGCTGCCATTACTCTCCGGAATCTCTTCTGGCTTTATAGGAGCCACGCGTCGGGCCATAACTGGCGCCTTTTTGCCTCTATCCGTAATGAGTGCAAAGAGATTCTTAATGAAGCTAAGATGTTGTTTGCTGCCAGAATGAAGCAGTGTATAACATCCCGTAAGTTCGGCACCAAAGAATACTGGCGACTCTGTAAAAGTGTGCTTAACAAGAGTAAACCTTCAATACCCACTCTAATCAATGAATTTGAGGTCCTCACCTCTTCAGCGGACAAGACTGTGCTTTGCTCGCAGATTCTCGACCAATGCGACACTGGATTCGTCTGGATTATCTACACCCGACTTCCCACCTAGAACTGAGGCCCAACTGAATGACTGAATTAAGGTATTTTTTTGTGTTTAATTACAGTGAGAAGGTTGATTTAGGCAGATTTTAATGAAATGTTTTCGTTTTTATTCTTTTATTCATTTTAGAAAACTGAAATTGTTTTCTAGTTTTGTATTCAAAAATGTTTTGCTGCGAATAATTTTTTTCCTTCGAAAATGTGTTATGGCAATAATTTTTTCCTTCAAAAATGTATTGTTGGTAATAATTTTTCCTTCAAATTGCATATTTTTCTATAAACGTCTATTTTTATGTATATATTTCTATAAAAGTCTATTTTTATACTTTCATTGTGTTTTGACCCCAGTTTGGGGGTTAACTATTTGCTCATAGCTGGGACCCTAACAGGTGCTACCACTCCGGGTCAGGGTGGACCTGGGAGCAACAGCAATTAAGAGGTGGTTCCATGCTCCTCACAACCTCCCAATCAGAGGCCTTGCTACCACTTCGGGTCAGGGTGGACCTGGGAACAACAGCAATTAAGAAGTGGTTCCATGCTCCACACAACCTCCCAATCAGAGGCCTTGCTACCACTCCGGGTCAGGGGTGGACCTGGGAACAACAGCAATTAAGAGGTGGTTCCATGCTCCTCACAACCTCCCAATCACAGGCCTTGCTACCACTTCGGGTCAGGGTGGACCTGGGAACAACAGCAATTAAGAGGTGGTTCCATGCTCCTCACAACCTCCCAATCAGAGGCCTTGCTACCACTCCGGGTCAGGGGTGGACCTGGGAACAACAGCAATTAAGAGGTGGTTCCATGCTCCTCACAACCTCCCAATCAGAGGCCTTGCTACCACTCCGGGTCAGGGGTGGACCTGGGAACAACAGCAATTAAGAGGTGGTTCCATGCTCCTCACAACCTCCCAATCAGAGGCCTTGCGACCACTTCGGGTCAGGGTGGACCTGGGAACAACAGCAATTAAGAAGTGGTTCCATGCTCCACACAACCTCCCAATCAGAGGCCTTGCTACCACTCCGGGTCAGGGGTGGACCTGGGAACAACAGCAATTAAGAGGTGGTTCCATGCTCCTCACAACCTCCCAATCAGAGGCCTTGCTGCCGGATGCAGTTTACCGTCATGCTCAGGCCCAGCTTAATTTATAATAATATTTTTGATATCAGTATTTACAAAAATCGACACGTTTATACGCACATAAATTAAAAATTCTTTTGAAAATATTGGGAGTCGTTGAATTGTATTTTTCTATTAATGATTAGTAAATACAGTCTTCATTTAATATCACTTTTGCGCAACAAATTAATACAGAATTTCAAAAGATTTAATTTTTCTAAATTAATCGAATAAAAAAATAAAAAAATGAAAACAATTATTGTAAATATTGATTATCAAATATTTTCTTAAAACAATAGTTTTCATAATTACTATTTGAGCATTAGTTACCTCCCTTTATCTCAACTCAAAGATTTTTTTTTCACCACTACGGTCGCCAAGTTAAACTGACAACTCTTTGGGTCAAGTCACTGCATCTATCCAACGCCTTTATCTGCTAGACCATCAGTATATTCATTTTTGGTACTTATAAACCTAATGTCTCAGCAACCATATTTTTTACCGGAGCTCATTTTATAATCTTGACGTTTTTTATTTTTATTTTTGTTTACAATTTCGTATTACTGGTTCCCGAATACAATATATATACAATATATTCGTTTCTACGCTTGGCCGTCTGAGGAGATTTTTGTAGCCTAGCATATGCGTTGAAATACAGAGACATCTGGAAGCGGCATAACTCATGGAACAATAACAATCTACCCCAATGAGCGAAATAAAGGGTTTAGATCGAAATTCCAATCGCTTGAAGAAGGTCGGAGCGTACAACGGCAGGAACGTCGTTAATATAGCATCAAAGTCCGAACAACGTAAATAAATTTATTCATTTGTGAATACGTTCAGAAAATTCAATTAAAATCCGATAATTAACTGATTTTTTCAAAAATTTCCAAATCCGAAATATTTACACCGCAAAAAGACGCAAAAAGTTCCCATATTAATTTCTGGTAGAACGTTAATAGCGGTAAATAGTTAATAGAGGTAAATAGTTAATAGAGGTAAATAGTATCATATCATCTCGGATACACTAGATGATGGATGAGCTAACGGAAGAAATGTTTATTTTCCCATTCGTATTTCCTTCATTATAGGTATTATTATATCCATGATATAATAACACTGATATTTCACGGACCGAATAGAATGGCAGAAAGGAAAAAGAATGGGTGCTTAATGATAAAATGACACAAACGAATAGAGAAAGTTACTTACGTCCGAAAGGATGTTAAGGATGTGCGTTGTGGTACAGTGGATATCGACTTGGAACGAGAAATCGGGGACACATGTTCGAATTCCAATTGAATTCATTGCTTTCACTTACGGGCAAATACCCTTGGGAAAGGTATAAATCCGTCTCTTCCCCCCAGTTATGGGTTAAATAACAGAACAGATTGGGTTCTATAGCCTTGGCTGGCAACCAGTATACCGCAGAAAGCAATGGCAACCTATTGCAGGATAATCTTCTGCCCAGTCAGTCATGTCTCTTTCGAGACATGATCGCCCAAGCGTGTTTCATGGCACTAAACTGACTGACTTATGTCCACACTCACCAGACGAACAATAATGGGGGCTACGCGCACATCTACCCACACAAAAAGAACGCTCGCACCCTCGATTTTTCAAATTTCAAAATCAGTTTCACTGAACGCATTCCGCGTGTACATAGTAAAGAACTACACTGCATGACAAAGAGTAAGAATAATGAACCAATCGAATCGTTCTGTTTTGTTTTGAGCAGGGATCATCTAGAAGGAAATAAAAGTAAAGTCGGCAAACCAGTAGATGTATTCGCTTCAACAGGGTTTCGCTTTGGCTACCGGCAACTTTAAAAGAACTGGATTTAATCGTTTATCCACTTGCGACATGCTTACGTACAAGGACACAGCTTCCCAGTTTTTATCATTAGGAAACTCTAATTGTGAAACAAAGTTTATCTTCATTTTTAACACTGCTGCTAAAAAGTGTATGAGAAATTATATTTAAGACACAACAGTCAATATTAAGGAACGACACAGAATACAGAATATTAACACACAAACATTAGGAACAAATACATGCAAGCAAACGAGGAATGGTTAATCGAAAACTGTGCAGACATAGAAAGAATGAGCATAATAAATATGGCAGATATGTAGAAAAGAATGAATAAATGACAGAACAAAAACGTGCGTCTCAGCAAGTGTTCACGATAAAGTAAGAAAAAAATGATTTTAAGGATGGAAAGAACCCAACTGAGAACTCTTTTACGACGAAAGAAGGAAACCCGTAATACACAAAAACATTAACTAATCTGAAATAATAAAGTCTAGGTTAAGATTAGCACTGGCTAAGATGAACTGGGATGTGCGTTGTGGTGCAGTGGATATCGACTCGGAACGAGAAATCGGAGAGCCGAGTTCGAATTCCAGTTGAATACCCTACATTCACTTACGCGCAAATACCCTTGGGAAAAGTATTAATCCATCTCTTTCCTCCAGTTATGGGTTAAATAACAGGACAGATTGAGTTCTATAGCCTTGGCTGGCAACCAGTCTACCGCAGAAAGCAATGGCAACCTACTGCGGGATAATCTTTTGCAGAGTCAGTCATGTCTCTTTCGAGACATGATCGCCCAAGCGTGTATGGCACTTAAGTGACTGAAGATGAACTGAAAAAAACAGTAAAGTAGGCAAGGAGAGGGAAGTGGAAATAGTTGGCAAATTAAGACTAGGAAACCATAATGATCGCGGAGTAAAAAAAATGAGCCCGATGGTGCACAGCAAATGACCAGGTAATAACCAACACCTGGTCCCAAGAACATCGAAGACGATTATAGACATGGAAAAGCCGAGGAGATACCGAATTCAGGAATACAGTTATTCACTGCAAAACATCTCCAAGTGCGGAAGCGATCACCCCCCGGTAAAGTAAGAAAGAAACTTCGGAAATTGAAGACGCCTAACGAAGCACCCAAATTGCAATACACAAGACTCCTGAACAACCTGAAACTGCAGGAAAAATATATGGACAGCGTGAAAAAAGGTACGAGGAACAAATTGAAAAAAAAACAAAAAAAAAAAAACACACGGAATGGAACGCATTAAGAGAAGCCTTAGTGACATCAGCCAACGACATCATCCCAAAGAAAAACGGACGCAGAAGAAAAAACGAATGGGTCACAAATGAGTGTGATGCAAATGAGACAGAAAAATCAGCAGGGTGCATAAAATTCAAGGACGGAACGCTCATATTAGAAAAAGAAAAAATACTTCAGCGATGAGACGAATATATCGGAGATCTCTTTCCCTTGAGAAATACTGACGGGGCAGAAATATTAAAAACCGAATTGGAAGCTGCACTCGCCAAATTGTACAGAAACAAAGTGGCAGGAGCAAACTGAATCGTAATAGAGATGCCGGCAACCTTAGACGATAACACATCACTCAATAAGTCCCGGGCCTGACATATAGATGGTATCACTAACAAAAAATTCATATAATTTTTATGACGTACTAACCTTCAAATGGCACGTGTCAAAGTTTGGACCCAATCGAATTATTAGTTTACAAATTACAGTTATTTAAGTGAAACTACTGTTGCAAATTTTCAAAACAATGGAAAAATCTGAATTTCTTGTGTTGATAAAGCATTGCTTTCTGAAAGGAAAAAACACTGTTTAAGCAAAGCAATGGCTTGACAAGTGTTATTCGGACTTTGCTTTTCGGAAACAACGGTTAAGAGGTGGTATGCTGGGTTATCATTTTTGTCTGTACGACGGCGTTTAACGCCGTCGTACAGACAAAAATGATGCTGAACGCTCAGGTCGCCCAAAATAGGCAGTTGTCCTGGAAAACACAAAAAACTCCACTAACTCGTTTTGGCTGATCGTAAATTGAAGTTGCATAAGATAGCAGAGGAGTTGAACATATCATAAGGCAGTGTATTTACCATTTTGCATGAACATTTGTCAATGAAAAAGCTGTGTTCAAAGTGGGTGCCGCGTTTGCTCACATTTGATCAAGAACAACAACATCGACGATTCAGAGAGTTGTTTGCAACTGTTTCAACGCAACAAGAAAAAGTTTTTGCGTAAATATGTGACAATGGATGAAACATGGATCCACCACTTCACTCTGGAGTCAAATCAGCAGTCAACTGTGTGGACAGCAGCAGGTGAAAGTCGTCCAAAGCAACCAAAGAAACATCATCAGACAAGGTTTTGGCTGCCGTATTTTGGGATGCGCAATGTATTTTGTTTATCGATTACCTTAAGAAAGGAAGAATCATTAATAGCGAATATTATATAGCTCTATTGGTGCGTTTGTAGAAGGAAATCGGCCACAAACAAAGAAGAAAAAAGTAATCTTTCACCAAGAAAACGCACCATGTCACAACTCTATCGCAACGATGGCAAATCTATATCAGTTGCACTTCAAATTGCTTCTGCATCCACCCTATTCTCCAGATCTTGCTCCCAGCGGTTACTGACTGTTTGCAGACCTCAAAAGAATGCTCCAGGGAAAGAGATTTGGCTTTAATGAAAAAGTGATATTGCTGAGGCGTATTTTGAAGCCAAAGACAAATTGTTCTACAAAAAATAGGCATCGAATTGTTAGAGAAGCGTTGAAATCAGTGTATCACACTAGAAGGCGACTATGTTGATGAATAAAGTCGAATTTTGCCTAAAAGTTTTTATTGAGTGCTGTGTTAATATATGAAATCTACAACAATGGAAATATACCAAAAAAGCATAGCAGATCTATTTTCATAGCACTGCTTAAGAAGTTTACAAAAATTTAAATATCTTGGAAAGTTTGACACTGAGATCCGAAGCGTATGGCCAAAGAGCGCATTTTAAAAGTTAAGCAGACTATTAAGAGACAGGAAAATTTCGTTGGGAATAAAGAAAAGATTACTGGATATTGCGTGATATCAGTACTTCTATATGGCAGTGAATCCTGTACATTCTCTCTAAAGATGAAGGAGTGACACGAAGCAACAGAAATGTAGTTCTACAGAAGGATACTGAGGATAACATGGATGGAACACTTGAGAAACAACGAAGTTTTGGAGAGAATGGAAACAAAAAAGAAAATTATTCTTAACATCAGGAACAGACCGTTGAAGGTTCTGGGACACGTAATGAGGAAGGAAGGCTCGGAGAACCTGATACTCAAATGGTGGATCGAGGGAAAGAGAAACAGGAGAAAATAGCGCGTAACTTGATGGGCTTAAGCAAATGCATGGCAGAGCAGGGTTTGGGATGAATAACAAGATAGAATGTATTAAGAGCTACAAGAGACAGGAAGATGTGGAGGGCTATGATCACTTACGTCCTGAAGGGAGACGGTACGTAAAAAAGATCAGCCTTAGACTATTTCAGGATAAGCAAAATTATGAAAATGTTATGTTAAATGTTTTGTTAGAAGCCTTCAATCTTCATAGCGTTGCTTAAGATGACGGATGCAAATAAGCTCCATCGGACAATCAGGCTAATGAGACACGTAACTAAGTTTAGATGAAGTTGCAAAATTAGACCAGGAATACCACAAGAACATTGTGGTTCCATTGAAGTCACTGGAACAAGGAATGCTATCTTTATGATCCGAACGCTCTCAGAGCGAGTAATACAATTACAGAAGGACGTATGTCTATGTTTCATGGATTGCAAAAGAATTTTATAAAGTACAGAACAAACACCTATTCGAACTGTTAAGACAACTTGATTATTTGGTGGGGGGAATTCACAAAGTTTACTAGGAATAAACTGCCTGCAAAACGTTAAAAAAACAGTGTTCAATATAAAAATAGACCAATAAATATTTATTACTAATTATTTCTTTAGAACATGTGCAATCTACTAACTACAACAAAATTGTACATTTTGTTTCGACATTGAAAGAACAACGTCTCATCAGGTAGTTAATAATGATGGTAATAAACATTTTATTTAAAAAAAATAATTAAAAATTTAAATAAAACGTTTATTACCATCACTATTAATGTAATTCTGGCTATATGTTTTGCAAGAACAAAGGAGAAATAAATACAGCCTCCAAATATTTGCTACTTGAAATATTGTTGACCAGTTTTTCTAAAGTGCGTTTATATACCAATTCTGGAAACCTACAACTCCCAATATCCTCACTGGTAGAAGAATTCAAAATAAGGAAAGTACGCCTTCACATGATGATGAAGGACTCAGGCGACGATATCATTCGGAAGTCGTATCAAGAAATAAAATCAGGTACGAAGTGGTCGGCCGTTAAGACCACCCAGGAGGCGGAATGCAGCCTACGAATAAAAGACATCATAGGCGTCACTCAAACCAATCGAGCTGGGCTGGGCTGGGCTGGGCTGATCTGGGCTGGGCTGATCTGGGCTGGGCTGATCTGGGCTGGGCTGGGTAGCACGAGCAAATTGGATTCAAATGGAAAAAGAGACATGGTGAGCGAAGAAGTCAGGATGTTTGAGGAAGAGCAAAGAAAAGCCAGTGCTGTTACTCAGGCCAAACAATGTGCGTGGACAAAATGGAATGGTATCGAGCCAATTAAATTATCATGGAAAATCCTTAATTGCAATGGAACCACTGGCTATATTATTCCTTCTTCGCTCTACTTATGATCTCTTACCAAATGCGACCAACCTAAAATTATGGGGATATACCAATTCGGATCTGTGCTTGTCGTGTAAAAGTGATCGGGGTACTTTGCGCCACGTACTATCTGCATGTCCACAATCGCTTCAGATGTACACATGGCGCCATAACAAGGTGTTAGAGGTGATAATAGATTTATTAAAAGCACAATGTGAGACAGCAAACAAACAATCTATAACAGCCAAGGAACCAAAAATTCAGTTTATCAAAGAAGGTGAATGTCCTGTGAGGAAGCAAAATCCTAACATGAAACTACTGAACGGAGCTAGTGACTGGAAAGTTTCAGAAGATCTCAAGACAGCTCTACAATTTCCAGTTCACATTATTCAAACAGAAAAGCGGCCGGACATTGTAGCATGGTCCGATTCAAAGAAGAGTGTTCTCCTCATAGTATTGACTGTCCCCTGGTAAGAAAACCGGGAGGAAGCACACGAGCGGAAGAAAAACCGCTACGAGACACTGGGTGCCGACTGCGTGGAAAAGGGTTGGATATGCCATGTGATCCTTATTGAGGTTGGTTGCCGTGGTTTTATAGGACACTCAGTCATTTCGTTTCTTTCGAAAATAGGAATCACTGGCCGCAGTTTGAAAGTTGCCTCAAATCGTCTTCAGACCGCGGCACAATATGCATCAAGTTGGATTTGGTCGAAAGCAAGAAGTTTTCAGCATGGAGAAAATACACGCGGAACTAGCATTCCCGTGTGATGACGTAAGAAACGGTTACTGTAAACGCGTAATAACATCAACGGCCGAAATTAAACGCGTTTTTTTTTTTAATTTCAAATCACAAACTGCACACTAAAAATAAAGATTAACGTTCAATGTAGTCTCTGCTCTTATTTGATCTGGAGTATATATATATATATATATAATTCTTTTAATACCCTGTCCTGTGGCAAAAAGCTGCTTGGTAGCGCCAGGAGTGGCAGTACCGCCTTGAGCTACCGAAACTGTGTTATCACCCTGGTTGGCGGCTGATGAGAACAGGGTATCACACCTGCTTTCACACGGTGTATGATAAAAAAATTTGGTTACGTTCATGTTCTACAAAAAATATTTCGAAATTAAATACAGCCTTCAAATATTTTCTACTTAAAATATAATCGATCTGTCATTTTGGTTACTATCGTGTTCTGCAACGAATATGCGGGAATGCAGTTACCAAACATATGTTATCAAAAATGCAATCCTATGAATCAATTTCTTTATGATCATATGTTCTACAGAGTAGATGCCGGAATAAATACTTTGGTGGGCGTTGGCTCTGCTTGTGAATGTTTTTTTGCAGAACATAACCGAGCCCAACGACATTGAAAGAAATCATGTTGAACAAACATTGAACAAAAAGTATAAAAAAGATCTCGTTTCTACCAATAAGTGTAGAATTCATTTAACGAGAGAAACTGGATATGATTTTGTTGATTTAAAAGATTTTTATTGAAGGTCTGCATAAAGTTCTTCTGTTTTGTGATTATGTTTTTAGTGCTTTTTTTTCTTAGTTGGTTGAATGATACGAAGTAGATTTGTGAAAGAAAAGACATGTTTCGCTGTGTGTGAATGCGTAACAGTAATAAGCGAAAAGCTATGTCCTGAGTGAGAAAGAGGTCGGAAGTGGTGCATTTGATCTTCTTTCTTTTGTTGCCGACAGTACATTATTTTTTAATCGTATCACCCCGAGCAAGGCGGTAACGCCACTGATGTGCAGGGGGCTACGTAAGATTGAAAAGATTGGAAAAAGGAAAGCCGGAAACCACATCCTAAACAGGGAACAAGGGATGAGCCTTGGGTGGAGTGTCAACCCGGGCGATGATTAAAAAGTGAAGAAAGAGAACTAATGTTTGTAATGTAGTGAAAAAGAGAAAGTGAGAGAGTAAAAAATGCATGTCTCCTGGATGTGGCGTTTAGTAAGACGACTGGTTGCTCTCGATAATCGACCTCCCATTGAGCCCAAATGCGGTACATGGCCATTTTTATTATGGGATATCCGAGCCCTTCAGCTCGGCGAAAAATATCCCGTAGACCCGGCTCAAGACAAGTCAACATTGCTATCGATTTTCCCCAGACGAGGCTCTATAGTCAGAACCGCAGTCTGAAACGACTTGGGCCTCTCAGTATTTATCTGCCTCCCCTATGTAGGCGGGATGCGGCACAACGCTTTTTAAATATGGGGTTTACGAGCCCTTAAGCTCGGTCAAAAATATCCCGTCGACTCTCCACGAGGTAGGGTCAAGGCTGCTGTCGAATTTCACCAGACGAAGCTCTACTTTGCGGCGGAGCTTAGTCTGGGTTTCCTCTACCCGTTGGTAGTGAGTCAGACAGTGAGAACCGCAGTCTGAGACGATTGTCGTCTCTTGTTATTTATCGACCTCCCAAAGGAGAAACTCAGACAAGGCTCTGCCGAAGGGTAGAGCCTCGTCTGGGTTCATCCTACTCAAAGGCAGCGAGTAAGACAGATGCCAACAAGTCCGAGCCAAAATTTGAGGCTTTCTGACTAGCAAGCAAAAATTCACTCTATTTATATTTTTGAAAGGTAGAATCGTATAAACTACTAGATTTTTCTCTAAATCCTGAATAAGAAATTGTAACTAATTTATTTTCCAAGTCGTCCGCGCACGGTAAAATTTGATAAGTCAACTGTCTCACGATAAAAGCTTTCTTTATTGGTGAATGAACATGCTTTTTCAGTTGGTTAGTAAATAGCTGTAGGTGTGAGTAAGCTCGGATTTTTGTGCAATTAGATGTTACGAATCCGACAATACAACCCTGAAATATTTTCCTGTTGAAAATAAACTCGTATGAATTATTTTGCTTCCGGTTATACGTTTTACAAATAATTTGCTGGAATATGAATTGTCTTTATTAGCTGAAACTAAACAAGCCTCTTTCATTGGCTACTAAAACCACATCGACGTCAATTTTTGTTTTTGCTGCTATGAAGATGAAGAAATAATCAATTTGAAAGAAAAGTATATATATATATATATATATATATATATATATATATATATATATATAGTGTAATGATTAAATTGTCTAAATTACGCAAAAATAAAAAAGATAACACTGGCATCTCATTTTAGAAGTTATATTTACCAAAATTACACAAAAATATCTCAAAATACTAAAGAGTAAATTCATTTGATAAAATCGCCATTGGTTTCAACTTCGGCCCCTCCTTTAACGACTTCGGAATCTCATGCAACTCACCTTATTTAAGTCGGTGAATGCTGCCGTCATCCTTGCCTTCAGTTCAACTTTGTTATTACAATGGGTTTTGTTGGTCTCTCACTCTCAACTGCGCCCCACACATAATATTTAAGGGGCTGCAGTCTGGGGAGTTATGTGGCTAGATTTAAAGGGTGATGTGGACGCAAAAATTGTCTGACTTCCATGAATGGGTTCTCCTGCTTGTGTAGCATGGTGCAGAGTAGTGTTGCCACACATAGGGTCTTCCAGCAGACACCTTCCTGATCCATGGTTGCACTACGTTCTCAAGGTACTTGATTTAGGCCTCAGTGTTGAGTCTGAGGCCTTTATCAACAAATTCAGGGGTTCCTTACATATCAGAGCGATCAGAATGAGTTTTCCGAACTGCGGTTCCTTCGTAATCACCACTAGACTCATCCAACTCCTTCCACATCTTTTGAACTGCCTTTAGATTAACACCCAAACACTTTGAAATGCTTGTACATTGCAGCTTCCGGTGAGAATGCAAGCAGTACAGCATGTTGTTTCCAAATTTCTAGCGGAGTAGTACTCCTTTTCTCACAGACGATGACCAAACATCATTTTATACAGCGTGCTTTAGACCGCTTGGCCACTGAGAGCACTACAACCCAGCTAGGTTCTATTTACTCTTTAATACTGGGGTCAACAAAGAGCGGCGTCAGTCTGTTTATTTTGAATATATATATATATATATATATATATATATATATATATATATATATATATATAATACAGTTATTAACTAATTATTGGTCAGAATTAAATTAGACCAGTATACAATTGTATTAAAAAGTACTCTATACATATATAATGTAGAGTTTTAAAATTACTAAATGAAAAATCTGAAGCAATGACCGGATATAAACACATCAGAAAATATATTTTAGGATCATACAAACCCAGAAGTATTTACAATTATTGACTGTCTCCTCCCTTATTTTGAATTTCCAGCTGAGAGTTCTGAAGGTTCCTGTTGTGCGTTTGAAAAAATATATATATATAGTGATCCGCAGCCAGATCTGTTTCGCTGTATCACAGCTCATCAGTACGGTTAAATATCCGATTGCTTTTAGTTAGGATTGAAACCCGACCGAAATGAGATCAATCGGCGATTCTACCGCTGAGCTATGGGCGCTCGGTAGAAGAAAGCAGCCTTTTAGCGTGTGATGTACCATGTAAACATACGCCAGTAGCTAAGAGTGTTCTAATTCATTACTGAATGAACGATGCGTAAATGCTAGAGTAGCTACTGTTTTTTCAAAGCCCACCATACTTCCAGAGGGCTCAATCAGGGTGTGAAAGCGTAAATATATATATATATATATATATATGATTTGTTTGAACACTATTTTTGATCGATACTCATATTTAAGTAGATATTCTGTTTTTAATTAAACAGTATTATATATTTATATCTACCGGCCTGATTACTTACGATAAATTTTTATTACGAAAATGTGTGTCATTTGGCCCCTATCCACATAGGAGAAGCTACCATTTGATCTGGCAACGTTTTAGACCTTTCGACCACGAATGACCTCCAGCCTAAATGAGGTTTCAATCAAGCCTATATAACACAATCTTCGATTCATCGCAACATATTTCCGTAATATATATATATATATATATATATACATATATATATATATATTGTATCGTGGCAGCAAATAATTTTCTAAACATAGACTGTTAAATATAAGAGACAATGAATGTCTATTATGTTTAATCATGAACCGTTCTAAACACCGTATTTTGGCTTTAATTTCAGTTGAAAATAAAGACAAACATTCACCAACATTTGTATAATTTTTTATTAATTAATTTTTATTAATAAAAAATTATCTAAATGTTGGAGAATTTTTGTCTCTATTTTCAACTGAAATTAAAGCCAAAATACGGCTCATGATTAAACATAATAGACATTCATTGTCTCTTATATTTAACAGTATATGTTTAGAAAATACACACACACACACACACACACACACACACACACACACACACACATTTGTTCCTCATATTTAGGTGCAATTTTGAGTTTCATGCACGTGGCAATCATCAGGCACAGACTGGAAGTTGACTGTTTAAATTTCTTCTGCTTTACGGTCTGTTGTTTGTTTTCAAGTCATGACGATTGCCACTTGCTTAAAAGTCAGAGTAGAGTTGCATGAAGCAGTTAGGAAGAAACGTGTCTTTATTCTTGGAAAAAATTTAAATTTCTTATATCGAGCACTGTTTTATTACCACCCACACTCAATATATATATATATATATATTCGGAAAAATTGTTAACTTCTCTACTTGTTTGACTTACCTGACAGATTTTGGCAAGTACTAAAAAGAGACGGAAATATTGCTTTTGCCAGGGTGGAACCGGGCGACGTCCTTCTTACATTTGTGTGTCCCAAATATTTATATTCGTTTTAATGGAAACATTTTTTTCTTCAAGTAGTGTGGCAAAAATCTGACAATTGGTATGAAAACGAATTAAAAAACTGTTCATGATTGGCCGTCGAGGAGGAGAGGCTGAAATGTTTTGATTCGCCAAGATCAAATTGCTTTTAAAATTTGTAATGAAAGTAACTCTATAAATTGAGTTTTTAAAGAGTGAGAAAAAAAAGTTTCGTATTTATGCTTCCATAAATTCTAAAAGAATGGAAGTCAGCTTTCAATGATGACAACCGAAAAATTATGAGCTATTTTTTGAGGTGATTCACTCTAGGCCAGCGTTTCTCAACATTTTTGCTTTTGCGTAATCCTTAAAATAAATTATGTCTCAAGAAACCCCTGCACTAAAACAAAATTATATACCATATTTTTCTCATTTTATTTCTATCGTAGTTCACGTGGTAGATATCAAAGTATATATTTTTAAATAACTGTTTTAAGAAAAAATCAATACTTCTTAGTCAAATTTTTCCATAATGCTAAGTAACATTGACTAACTGTATTCCCAATGATAGTTATATTTTTAATAACATAAGTTAGATGCCATGATGTTAATGTATATATTACACTATTACTAAGAATATATTGTGTATGTTTAGTAATATTACGTATATGAAATTAAATAACAAGGTAGAGAAACGTTGCTCTAGGCTTATGATTAGTTCTTTAATTTCTCAAACCTTTCAGTGATTCCGATCCATTTTTTTTCCTTAATCATATCACCCCGAGCAAGGCGGTCACGCCACTGATGCGCAGGGGGCTACGTAAGAGTGAAGAGATTGGAAAAGAGAAAACCGGAAACCGCATCTTAAACAGGGAACAAGGGATGAGCCTCTTCACCTGTTCAATAGACGTGGATGGAGTGTCACTGTGTGCTTTTTTCGTAGCTTTTTTTTTTCAGACAAATTTTTTCACAAATTGTCAATGTTAACAATGCACTTGAACGATAAACTTTTTAAATGAAAAATACAGAAATAAACTTTTTTTTTAATGCAGAAATCTAAAAGCAAACAAAACCATTAAAAAATAAAAAATATTGACGTTGAGACCCTAAATGGTTGACATCATTTTTTAAAAATATTTTTCTTTATAATTCATTATTTACTGGATCAGATAAAGCCAAATGGTAGTGGATGGACAGGAATATTGAATTGTATGACTCAGCTGTCTTGAATAAATGTAAATCCTGGCCACTGAGAGCACCACAACCCAGCTAGGTTCTATTTACTCTTTAATACTGGGGTCAACAAAGAGCGGCGTCAGTCTGTTTATTTTGAATATATATATATATATATATATATATATATATATATATATATATATATAATAATTAATACAGTTATTAACTAATTATTGGTCAGAATTAAATTAGACCAGTATACAATTGTATTAAAAAGTACTCTATACATATATAATGTAGAGCTTTAAAATTACTAAATGAAAGATATGAAGCAATGTCCGGATATAAACACATCAGAAAATATATTTTAGGATCATACAAACCCAGAAGTATTTACAATTAGTTCAAAATTAGGAATATTTTATTGTCCCATTCTTTCAATGGTGACGGATTCTGATTTTTATTTGGAAACAAGTTAGAAATCCGTAACTCAATTATCCATCCAAAACTCCTAGTATGTATGTATGTATGCCGCATTCACCCTAGTCGGGTTGAGCGGGCTTCCTCCCTGACGGAGCAAGTCTCATTGGGATTTGTTTAAGGGCAGGGTCCCAAGTCCTACCCTGAAAACTCCTAGTATGGCACAAAATCACAGTAATTGAATACTAAATAGATACTAAATGAATGAACGGTCTGCGAGATTAGCTTGTTAACCATGGCATTTTTGGGCACTCTTTGTGCATCTCTTTTTTTTTTTTTTCAAATGATAAAATATGTGTGCACTTGGAAGAATTCTACGCATGCTCTAACCTCAGCTAGAAATCATGAGGTCGCAAACAGTTTAAACTACAATATATTTTCAAACACAGTTAAAAAAGAATAAGAAAAAAAATACGTTCAAAATGAAAATTTAAAAAAGCAGTACTATACCCGAGAAATTAAATTTTCTTCGACTTTTTCGAATCTTGATTTCACATAATTTTCGTGTCTCAATCTCCAATTCTTTTCAACGCCATTAAAAGTAAAATGTAAATATGGTAAAGAAAATTAATGGAAATATTCCATAAGAACGAAATGCCTTGGAAGAAGAATAGTCTTTTTATCAAACACAACAATGCTTGATTTTAGAATCTTTTTTTAAGAGCTTCAAAGGAAACGGCTCCGAGCAAACTACTAATTTACTTCTGATTTAAAGTCGTCGAAATATTAGACAGCAGTTAATGAGTAAGTAAATAAATGAATAGAGGAAAGGTCAGTTTTTAAATGTTTATAACTATTGTATAACAAACATGACCCGAATTGATTTTTATTATTATTATTCTAGTAAACTGTGGAAACTTTCGTTACATACGCCAGCAAATTTGAATATGTCTGAAGGTTTTTAAATCTTTCGAGATTTAAGCCACAGAAAACTTGTTTCTTGCAACTATTTTTTAGTTTGGGCAATAACTGTTAAATCATGTTAGAGACGCAAGTTTCTCGCAGAAATAGTGGGAAAAGCAGTCTTATATGAATTCTTACCATTTAACAGAAAATCTTAAAGAAATGTTTTAGAACATTTCTCGCAACGATCTTTGGAATATTAGCAGCCAAAAAATCAAATTAAATTCAAACTTTATTTAGAATTATCGTTTCCATGAAAATGTTGCTATCTGTTTGCACCACGAATATTTTCATATTTTTTGGCTGTATTATTTTTATACCAGGATGTGTGTTGTGGTACAGTGGATATCGGCTCGGAACGAGAAACCGAGGAGCCGAGTTCGAATTCCAGTTGAATCCATTGTATTCATTTATGCGCAAATACCCTTGGGAAAGGTATTAATCCGTCTCTTCCTTCCAGTTATAGGTTAAATAGCAGGACAGACTGGGTTCTATAGCCTCGGTCGGCAACCGGTCTACCGCAGAAAGCAATGGTAACCTACTGCGGGATAATCTTCTGCCCAGTCAGTCATGTTTCTTTGGAGACATGATCGCCCAAGCGTGTATCACGTATGGCACTTAACTAACTGACATTTTTATACTGGGGTGTGTTTCTCACCAATGACGGAAGATGTTTACAAAGACGGTTTCTGTGAAAAAATTCAGTGTAGCAATAATAATATTTTGAAAAGTAATATAGATTAACAAAGTATTAATTATATTTTTGCTTCTGTCTTTTTATGACAATGAGTGATATAAGAGAATATAATTTCCTCCCCTTTTGCTTTTCCCCATTATAAATATTACTACATCTATGATATAATAACACCTTATTTCACGGACGGAATTGAAGAGATGAAAGAAAAGGAGGGATGAACATGTTTTGTTAACAGAGAGAGATTTATACTGCTAAATCATACACAAAATCTAAATCTAAACTTATTTATAAATGGAACTTTGTGTGTGTGTGTGTGTGTGTGTGTATGTGTGTGTGTGTGTGTGCGTGTGTGTGTCTGCGTGTGTGTCTGCGTGTGTGTGTGTGTATCCGTTACCTATAGACTCCGAAATGGCTGAACATTTTGAAAATTTACACAGTTGTACTATAAGCGTCTGCGAGTGTTCTTAGCTAGGTTTTGTGTCGAGGTACCCCCGATAAATATCGAAAATCGATAATCGAAAAAATCGGGTTATAGAAGGAGTGGTCCGATTTTAATCAAATTTGATACACTCATAGACAAAGACAAATGAAACGATATTCAGAAGTTTCAAGGTTGCAGTTTTTACAATAGTGCAGAAAATCAATTATATATATATATATATATATATATATATATATATATATAAAAGGCAAGATGTTTGTGTGTGTGTGTGTCTGTTTATCTGTCTGTATGTCCTTTATACAAATCCACAATTTTTATCCGATTCTCACCAAACTTCACACAAATATTCTTTAGGTTGAGTCTGAGCTCCAGGACCATGGATTTGTTTTAAAGCTTTCATTACACCCGAGCAACGCCGGCCTATACTGCTAGAATATATATATATATATATATATATATATATATATATATATACACACACACACACACACACACACACACACACACACACACACACTAGGTGCGATTGGTAAATTGTTGCAATTATTTAATTATTTTAAATATTCTTTAGGCTGAGTCTGGGCTCCAGTAACATGGATTTGTTTTAAAGCTTTCATTACACCCGAGCAATGCCGGGATATACTGCTAGTCATATATACGTATTTTCAAGTGTACACACGCAGTGAAAATAAAACGCATATCTACACAAAAAAACAAAATGAAAAAGAAGGAAAAATGTACAAATTACAATTACAAATAATATAGAGACTAGCGGAACCCGTGGAATTTCCACGAAAGGATAATTATGATTTCCGGAAAAAATTTGACTTTGTCATACTACAAATGATAGTAACGTCTTCAAACATAAAGGTATTGGATAATAAAATAACAATAACACAGAGTGTAATCTTATTAAAATGAGTAATGTGCATAGAAGCTACTTTATTGTAATCTTATATTATATTAAGAGGCGTATGCACAGACCATAACCAAAATACTGTACGCTATTTTGTGAGAGATTTTGAAAGAGAAAATGTTTTTTTTATTACTGAAAAATCATGGCTCTTGTGTCCATTGTAAACAGAAAAGACCAATTGAGTAATGGCCAAGGGTGTAGAGGCCATAAATTTTGTTATTAGGTCGCGGGATACGACAATAAACCTACCTATTTTTACTATATTGTACAGTACACACACATACACACAATTACTGCTACAACCACCAGTTTAAGCTGCCACTGCTCCGATAATGCTATAGGCTCTCTTCTCTTACTCTCTCACTCTTTACTACCCTTCCGTTTGGCAAAGGTGAGAGAAAGGCTGAGGAGAGTAGCGTTTAGAGTAGAGTAAAGGGGAAGGAAAAGCTTGTGTAGAGAGTAAGTCTGTTATCTTTCTTTAGTGGCGTAACGGACGGAGGAACTAAGTAACTAAGGAAGGAAGGAAGGAAGGAAGGAAGGAAGGAAGGAAGGAAGGAACAAGCAGAATCATTATATGATTCTTCTGTGTTTCTAGAGAAGCCATACTTAAGATTACAGATTCGCGTGGGTCGGATTTATTTGCTATGTCTCTAGCGAGGATATACTCCGCAAATGAGGAAACTATGATCCGTGGGTTTTCCCACCATGAGGGCTACGAATCGGAGATAGTTTGTTTCTATATTTGGGGAAGATATATTTAAAAAAGAAACGGCATCATGAGCTTGTAAGAAGCACCGATTAGCGGCTGGTTGCCCGGGGCAGAAACCCGGGCGATGCAACTACTCGGTTTGACTGTCATTTTCGTCACTGTATGACGTCACGTCATGAAGCGGCCATTGCATGACCCAGGTCTCTTATCTTGACCAAAGGGAGATAATCGCCATTTTCATTCCTACAATCACATGAGTAAGCTACAAATTCATAAATAAATGTGTTAATAAACAGTACATATTTTGGGCCCGTTATGATATTAACCTGTTTTCAATACCAGCGCCGGTGATTAGGGTTCGAACCCAGGTCAAGTAAATCAATGTAAAACAATGATAATTCCTCATCACAAACATTCAAATC
Source organism: Ascarosepion bandense (assembly GCA_037127315.1). Taxonomy (NCBI): domain Eukaryota; kingdom Metazoa; phylum Mollusca; class Cephalopoda; order Sepiida; family Sepiidae; genus Ascarosepion; species Ascarosepion bandense. The sequence goes on from JBBBDQ010030537.1 coordinate 88,010, forward strand.
ACACTTATTGAAGTTATGTAAATTTCTTATATTTTTTTGTAAAACCTTTTACTCATGTAAATTCATAGCATTATTACTTTGCTATTAGAATATTCCCCTCGTTTCTATGACCTGATGCCACCTTTTAATTCAATTGTTTATTCTATCATAAAATAACGATTCCAATTTTGATTTGAAATTTTATTCCTGGAATTTTCAATATCATGAATTTGCCTGAGTCGCTGACATGGCAACAGAACCTCCCATCTCATCTCATATCATCTGCTGCTTTTCATTTGTAACACGATGACAGGCGTTTTTATTCAGCAAAATCTTCAGATTACTTCTATAACAACGATCCTGAGCACACACAAGCCAACCCTTCCTGAACCTCGACCAATCTGCCCACGTTGTGTTTGATTGATCTTGGACCGGTCGAAGTAGGGTTGTCTGTTATTAACTGGCTAGGGTTAATCCAGGCTTGTGAGGGGATGGTATATAGTTAAAACACAATCCCTGATTTCCACAGGGTGTTAATCCCTTTAATCAGGGCCATCAGATACAACACTTAGCCTCTTCAGGGCATCAAATATAATATCGATCTGGCCACTGCCACCAGATATAACACAATTCCTGGTTCCCTGTAGTTAGCGAACGGAATATAACCAGTATAACACGAAAGCGACAGGGGTGCAGATTTATGTATATTTATATGCAATTTATGTACACATTATAAAAAAGATCAAAACTATGTGACGCGCAAATTAGCTGGCTGGTATTTTAGTGTCACAATACCACTCTTAGTAGTAATTTCTTTCGAGGATGATGGCTTGATCAATCGGTTCTAGCAGCTTGCCGATTTCAGATTGACCGTCTCCTGCAAAATCACTGCTCCCATTTATTGATTTCGTCTTCCATCTCGATTTTATTGAAAAGGCACAAAACCGAGGGGTCAAGGTAGCTACAGGAGTTCAATTTTCCCTCTCTGTATAAGTCTTATCAGTTCGAAATGAAAATAATGTCATTTCTCCATTTCGACTGAGTCTTCGCTTCACCGCTGATGGGGAGAAACTTATTCTTTTATTGCCATCCTGTCTAGACCAAATACTCAGGTAGGCGAAGGTAGGAAATACTCACATTGCAATTTGACCTGGAGCCATGTAATCGTCAAAACAGGACAACAGTATTATGTTAGGGTTCACCTACACAGGTTCAACCAATTCGTTTACTTTTCCTGACAAAAGTAAATTCATTTTTCTTATTCTATTCAATTTTAGAGAGATTTCTTCTTATCTTTTAAGTCAATAAAAAAATTAATAGTAACTACCTGGAAATAGGGTTACACTTCCTTGCATAGATAAAAGGTCATATCGACTCTAGCATATCGTTCAAACAATACGATTACTTTTTGTAACATTTCAGGTTAACAGTCTTCAGGCTCCAAGAATTCAGAATAAAGTATTCCATTTGAAACCAGTCTAGAAGAACTATTTCTCTCAGTGTTTGTGTATATTTCTGGAATGAAGTAGTATTTCCATTAGTTACATTGTTCGGGCTGTTGTCCTCTTCTTTATTGTCATGTTTACGACTTTTCAGCCGTTGTACGCCCCGGCGTTCTTCAGATGCTACGATTTTCGAACCGAACCCTTTATTTCGATCACTGAGGTATATCATTCTTATTCCATGTGCGATGCCACTTCCGGATACCTTGTAGTTATCCCTCTTTAACTCAACTCTCTGTTATTTGTTCACCACTGCTGTAGCTAGATATTGAACTCACAAATCAAATCACTGGAACTAACCAACGCTTATATCAAAGTGGCATTGGAATATAAATGTATAGAAGTTTTTTTAATAATCATATCACCCCAAGCAAGGCATTTTACAGCCACTGTTTTGCAAGAGGTTACACAAGAGGAAAGTTATGAGAAAGAGTGACAGGTTATAGCGGGTGTCAGAAAGTGGGTAAGAGAAGAATGACTGTGGCCATAATGTGAGTGATTAATTTATATATTGTTTGTAATATAAAATTGATCCCTCATTTTATATTTACATAATAATTTTCTTCAAAAAACGAATCAATCAGTCGATGAAATACTGATTAGTTACACATGCATATCTTTTAGATTTATTTACATTCTCTGGAATATAAATGTATAGAATAGTTGTTTTTTTTTTGTTTTTATAATCATATCGCCCCAAGCAAGGCATTTTACTGCCACTGTTTTGCAGGGGTTTACATAGGAGGAAAGTTATGAGAAAGCGTGACAGGTTATAGGGGTGTCAGGAAGTGGGTAAGAGAAGGATGAGAATACTGATGAGAGTGGAGCGGACGGAGAAAGAAGCACGAGAGAGAGGATGCAGGTTAGTGAGATAGGAGATGGCTATTGGCTTTACATTTAAATTCTTAGAGATTCCAGCTGTCGGGGAAGCAAGTAAATGGAAGGGAATCCCACAGGCGGGAAGTGCGAGACATACCAATTTTTTAAAAAGAAGTTAAGCAACGTCAAGCCTCGTCAATGGGTAACCGCTTCAGAATATCAGTGCGGGTGGTGTAATGGCTTTGAACTGTTAATCGGAGAGGCGAGTTCCAATTCCAGTCGTGCTGATTATATTCACTTACGCGCAAATACCTTAGCAAAAGTATGGATTCAACTCTTCTTTCCCCAACTAAGAGATAATTAGTAAGACTCGTATCATTAAACCATTATTATCGCAAAAAAAAAAAAAAGAAATATTTTTTTACAATCTTAAAAATATTTTTTGGCGTTAAATAACCTGCAAAGTGTTGATAACCCGTAAAAAACAAACGAATCAGTCAGTGATTACCTACACCGGCATATATTTTATATTTATTCACATGCTCTGGTATATAAATGTATAAAAACTACCGGGCTACAAATTGAGGGTTCAGTTCATATATATGTTGTAATATAGAAATTATCCCCCACTTTATATCCACATTATAATTTCTTGATTGTTTATCAAATTCTGATTAGATAGAAATTCACTTTTTATCCCCAAGCAATGGATTAAATATTAAAGAATTGCATCACTAAATCCTTATTATTTCAAAGAAAAAGAAAACAAATCCTTACCATCTAAAAAAAATTTATTTTAATGGTGTCTGTGAAATCAAAACATTTATATTTACAATTATTTACAAATGTTAATTATCACTAAGCTTGATTATTGAAATATCGTTACTGGTATGCCACAATAGCTAAGGGTTAAGAGCAACAATTCTATAATTAGCAGTTAGCAAATCTTGGAGAGACACCTTTATTTATGATTTTTTGTCAATTTATCTTTTTAATATCTTGTCTATTCAGGACATAGACAATCACGGTGAGTAGTGGTTTCCCGTATATTCAGTTAAAAATTTAAAATTCATTCTTGATAATGGCTAACAGAATAGCCGAAAGCGGTCGGATATGCGGAACATTTGGACAGTTTTATGCACTTTATGTCCAGAAAAGAAAACACATATATGAACACAAGAAAAATTGAGTAAAAAGTCTGATCTGAGTATCTTTTTTAGTCGTCTTCAATGAAACTTGTATAAAAGTGGAATTATTACCTCTCTGTCTGTCTGTCTGTCTGTCTGTCTGTGTGTGTGTGTGTGTGTGTGTGTGTGTGTGTGTGTGTGTGTGTGTGTGTGTTTGTGTGTGTGTGTGTGAAAATGAACATAGAGTATATATGAAAAAAAGACAATATTAAAAAAAGACAATATGAAAAAAAGATAAAATAAAAAATTATCCTAACGTTCCATCCTCTGAGGACATTTACCTTGATAAAGTCCTGAGGAAGATGAAACGCGTCGGCTAAAATAAGTTTCCCTTTTATTTTTTGTTATATATATATATATATATATATATATATATATATATATATATATATTCTCAGCCTACATTAAAATGTCAGTTCGACTTTAGCCTTATCACATTCAATGAAGGAATAATGTCATATTTACACATTTATTTCACAAAATTTCTCAGACTAATTTTCAGACAGATTTTTTATTCAGTATTTTGCAAATTGTGTCCAAAGTCTTATGCCTATAGACTAATTTGTACCAGTAGACCTAAACATAGGAAACATGCCGTCTCTCTCTCTCTCTCTCTCTCTCTCTCTCTGTCTCTGTCTCTGTCTCTCTCTCTCTCGTTCAAACTGTTTCCAAGCGTTCACGTTCACATAAATCTACTTGGGAAAAGTGTGAATCCATTTCTTCTCTCCCCAGCTATAGGTGAAACAGTAGGACAGACTGGGTTCTCTAGCTAAAGAGAAGGAAACAAATCCTGAGAAACCGAATTAAAACCTGGCGAGAGTTTTTTCTTTTTTCTTCCCCCCCCCCACCTTCATGGCACACTGTGTATCAGTTCTGTGTTGTCAGTTTTGTTTTGTTTTTTTTATATATATAATCGTTTCATCCCAAGCTAGGCAGTACTACCACTGGTGCTCAGGGGGTTACAGTGAGAGGAAAGAGGAGAAAAAACAAGTAACAGGAGATCTCGAAGAAAGGATAGGAGAAAGGTGGGAATCAAGGAGATAGAAGATGGCAATTGACGTTGCACTTAAACTTTTGAAGATTGTAGCTATGAGAGAATCAATTATACGGAGGGGAGTTCCACAGGCGGGAATTGCGAGAAAAGAAACTGACACAGTAGAAGTGGAAGTTACATTTGACTGTTTTCACTGTAAAAGGATGTTGCCAATTTACTAGCACGAGTAAATTCATGCAGTCGGGGCATCAGAGAAAGAATCCTGTCAGAGCAGAACCCGTGAAAATATTTGTAGAAAAGCCAGAGGGACGCCATATTCCGTCGGTGAGAAAGTGACTGAAGTGGAGTTGCGAAATGTTCAAAAGTAAATTTTGCTTTGGATATTTTAATATTTTAATTTTTTCAACTAAACATACATTGCATCTATCATAAAGGTTATTGTGTGGGCAGGAAGAACCTATTAATCTCCAACTCCCTATTGGGTTAAGTCTTTCTTCCTTCATTTCCCAAAATCTTCGAGAAAAGGAAGTTTGGAATTTTTTATTGGGGTTGGAAAACAAGGGTTTATGCGAGTCGTAACGCTGTTTAAATTCTCACCGAAATTTCAATGTAAACTTGATAATTATTTTTGTTATTTTTTGGGAAGACGTTAGCTTGGTAGATCGCTTGGGTAGACTTAAATTTACCTTCCACGTGACAAACGCTGATAGGCCTTTCATTGCATGAGGGTATTATACCAGTTTTAATATTAGTTCTATTTAAATTCTTTAAATTCTGTCTATTGTGGGAATTAATGATATTATATCTATTATGTGTGCAAGAAAAACTAATTTTAATAATATTTCTATTAAAGATTCTGCATAGGTATGAAAATGTTTGCTTACCAATTTCAGAAAATATTTACTAATGTTAATGTTAGATAGTCTACAGAATGGGGGGTGGGGTTTAAACCATATACTTTTCTTTTTTCTACATCTACTCCTCGTTTTGGCGGGATGTGCGTTGTGGTGTAGTGGATATCGATGCGGAGAAAGAACTCAGCGGAGCCGAGGTCGATTTTCAGTTGAATTTGCTGCATTCACTTACGCGCAGATACCGTTGGGAAAGGTATTAATACGTCTCTTTCCTCCAGCTATGCGTTAAATAACAGGACAGATTATGTTCTATAGCCTTGGTTGGTAACCAGTCTACAGTAGAAAATAACGGCAACCTAATGCGGGAAAATCTTTTGCCAATTCAGTCATATCTTTTTCGAGACATGATCGTTTGAGCGTGTATCACGTATGGCACTTAACTGACTGACTGACTCCTCGTTTTAAATGATTCAGATTTAACAATAGGTTTTACAGATACCAATTTGTCCTTAAAGCCGCTTTCCTCGAAGGCTTTATTATATAGCTTTTCAAGGTAGCCATCTTTAGTAAACATGTTCTATCATATTTGATAAAACAAGGAATATTTGTCTATTTACCTTATTTTACATTGTTCGGACTGTTGTCCTCATCTTCATTGCCATATTAACGATACACTGGTTAAAAGCGTTCGTTAGATCCATTGACTTAACCCAAAGAGTTGTGAGTTCAATACCTGGCTACAGCAGTGGTGAACAAATAACATATAGCAATGAATTAAAGGGAGATAACTAAGAAATCAAAAAGTGGCATGGCTCATGGAACTAGAATAATATAGTCCAGTGGTCGAAATAAAGGGTTCGGTTCGAAATTTCAATCATCTGAAGAAGCCGGAACGTATAATGTGTAGAATGTCATGCAATTTTATTGAGGTGCAGGTGTGGTGTGCTTAGAATGCGTGAACTTTTTTCTTGAAGTGGAGTAAGATACCCTATCCCACCAAAAAGGAGCCAAATTCCGAATGGACGCTTGCAGAACCAATAATAAACCAAACCACTGTCTCTATTCATCGTAATTACTCTCTTGACAAACTTGTATTCGACATTAAATCATCCAACGATTTTTAATATCTAGTTAAATTAATTGAAACCAATAAATTGTAAATTCAAATTCTACTCCATCAGCTTCTTGTCTCGCACTTCCCGCTTGTGGAATTCACTTCTGTTTACTTGCTTTCCTGACAGCTACAATCTTTAAGAATTCAAATAAAAAGCCAATAGTCATTTCATATCTCACTAACTTACATCCTCTCTCTCTCTCTCTCTCTCGCTCTCTCTCTCTCTCTCATGCTTCTTTCTTCGTCCACTCCACTCTCATCAGTATTCTCATCCCTCTCCTACCCTTTTCCTGACATTTCCTATCACTATTTCTCATAACTTACCTCCTATGGAAACCCCTGCTCAACAATGGCAGTAAAATGCATTGGTTGGGGCGACACGATTATATAAAAAAAATTACCCTAATCAAATGTCAAGTAACAAGTTCTGAAGAACATTGCAAATATTACGTGTATTTCTGATCATCGTTGGTTGTTTTCAAGGAACGAAGGTAGAAATCGAGGAATAACGTGTTCTGCGGATTCGGTTTGTTTTTTATTTATTTATTTATTTATTTTTTCAAAATAATGAAGCCACTGAGGCACAAGATGTTACTGAGACTGAAGGAAACTGAGAAAACGTTACTGAGAAGAAGAGACAATAAGAAGAACAGGATTCAATGAGACAGAAGATGACGATTGACGTTGCATTTATGTTTTAAGATCACATTTGATAAGAAAGCCAAAAGCCGGAAGATTTCCACCAGCGAGAAGCGTAGAATTTACCGTTATATGTAGCAATTTCCATAGTAAAATTATGAGATCTATCTTCCACTCGAGTACTGCGCTTACATTTGCTAAGAAAAGGCACATAGAAGCTACATTGCAGCAGTGGGAAAGTAATCACAGACGAGTTGTCAGGTGGGGACCGATATAATTGCATGTATGTATATATGTATATACAAATATTACGTTTACAAATATTTAAATAATCACTCGCTTTCTGCGTCACGTGATGTAAACAATCTCTCGACGAACGCTCTCGCGAAAACGCTTCTAATTTAAATTTTAAAATCATTTGTTTCTGATGAAAGGCCGAGGGCGGTCTGAAATATCAAATATAATAATAGAAATAAATAAATACTGTAAAAAAAAAAATACATTTTTAAACTTTTTAGTAGTTTTCTACACTTTTCTTCCTATGACCTTCTTTTTGTCCAGTCTCGTATAAAATTAATCACATAATCATACTGTCAAAAATATTTAAAATATGAAATACTTCAGCACACATATTTATATATGTATACAAAAAGCATTTACAAAATTACTCAAAATGTACGAATATATATACATATTATGGAATAATCAATGTAATCACATGTGTTTTCAAACTGACAGTCACAATGAATCTATATCTATGAAAGCTTTTGTTACAGGCTGCGATGGATAAATTGTTGACTAAATTACGCAAAATAACACTGTCTTCTCATCTTGACAATTATATTTAGAAAAATTGCACAAAAATATTTTTAAATACTAAAGAGTAAATTTCTTCAATAAAATTGTCATTGGCTTCAACCAAGGACTTCAGGTGATTGTGTACTCTTTTGCATCTCTTCTGGACGGTGTTGGAGTTTTTGGGTACCCTTGTATACTAGTGAGCCAGCCATGAGCTGACTCATTTGATAGTTCACCAATAGAAGGGTTAACCAATCAGAAGACTCAAAATATTCAATGCGACGTATATAAAGGCGTCCATATTTTCCAGAGTATTGGCGATATAGTCCGATTCAGTAGACGTTTCTGAATCGAGAGTGTTAATCTTTGACGTTTTTCATTGAACAGATTACGTACTGCGCTGTATTCTATATTCATAAACTATGGTGGACATGGTCAACAGACGGTGTCCTTGTTTAAGTTGGTGAATGCTGCCATAATCCTTACTTCAGTTCATCTTTGGTGTTTCAAGGAGTTTTTTCAACTGCGCTTCACACATAACAATCAAGGGGGGTGTAATCTGGGTGAGTTAAGTGGTCAGATGTAAAGGGTGATGTGGTCGCAGAAATTGTCTAACATCCATGACTGGGTTCTTCTGCTTGTGTCGCATGGTGCAGAGTCCTGTTGCTGGGCATAGGCTCTTCCAGCAGTCAACCACTTGATCCAGGACAACACTTCTTCCTTAAGGCATTTGATATGGACCTCTGTGTTGAATCTGAAGCCCTCATCAACAAATTCGGGAGTTCTTTTCTTATCGGAGTGATTTTTCCGAGCTGGTGTACCTTCGTAATTAGACTCATTCAAATCTTTTCGAATTCTCTGTACCGCCCCACCCCAGATTGGCACCCAAATACTCTGAAATGTTTGTATTGGAGTTTACGGCGCGAATGTCAAGCAGTAATGCATGCCGTTTCCAATTTTCTGGCAAAATAAATTGTCATGGTGCTCTACTTCTCACAGACGGTGCCCAACTGACCCTACTATACTGTACAATCGACAAAATAAAAAGAAACGCGCATGCAATGGTGACAATTTAACCATCGCACCCTATATATAGAGAAAGACAGACATACAGACGAAGTGAGACAAACAGAGTGAGACAGGGACAGAGAATTAATACAAATATGAAGTTTTTTTTACTTAACTGATTGGTATTATTTTCAGCATCCCGACTCCAGAGTTTCGTAGACAGGCCATCCAGCAACAAATACGAGGTCAGATAAAAAATATCGTGATTGGTACTATAAAAAGAAAACTGCAGCACATACCAAATCGGCATTTAATCTCTTTCAAAGTAGTCTTTTCACACGTTTCCATTGATGGAAGCATTCCTGAAACTTATTTGTGGTGTGGGAGGGAGTAACGGGAAGCTGCCTCGTCACATTCTCTTGGATTTGCTCGACATCTTAAAATCTTTTTCCTTTCAAGTGGGATTTAATTTAAGAGGAAAATTTTGCAGAGGATGAGATCTGGGGGATATAGTGATTGGGAATGTTCGTCATGGCCAGAAACTGTTTCACAAGACATGGATACTGACGAAGCCTCTGTGGTGTGGTGAGACGACCGCACTTTCATTAGCAAGCACTGCTATAAACAACAGAAGTGAGTGAGAATGTTGGTCTTGGCTCAAAACTGCTGCACAAGACATGATCACTGGTGGAGCCTCTGTGGTGTGGTGAGACGAGCACACTCTACACACTTTCATTAGCAAGCTGTGTTATAAACAACTGAAGTGAGCGAGAGCATTAGGGACTTAGTGTGTATGCGCAAGAGAGTTCAAAGTTAATCTGCGTTAAGCGGATTCACTGATTGCTTTAGCACCGTTGCCATAGCAGCATTCTCGATATCTTTTGAGCAGATCTCGTGTGTATAACACGGATATAAGGGACCCTGATATAAGAGAAACCTGGATATAAGAGCTATTTTATCTGGTCCCAAATTAGAGCCTGTGGTAATGTATATGAAATAGACAAAACCCGGATATAAGAGAACTTTTTATATCAGGGTTACACTATATATATATATATATATAGAGAGAGAGAGAGAGAGAGAGAAATAGAGAGAAAGAGAGATTAATTTGAACTTGATATCAAGTTGGAGAAGAATAAGTTGTAAGACAAATGTCAAAGTGTTGATTCCAATTTGGCTTCGAAGGTGGTTATCCCTAAAGGGCAGTATGGAAACGTTCTTTACGTACAGACACACTCTGATAGTTTACCAATTGTCTGTGATGTCTTTGTCTACGAATCAAATGTTGAAATTTAATCAGAAACGTGAGCATTGAACGACCGTGCATTGGAATTATGGAAGTTCTGCACTGTTGGAGTGCATACTCTTAGAAATTAATTTTTTTTCTAACGTTTTACGACTGAAATTGGAGTCGTGTATTATGATAGCTTTCTCATAGAATCGACACTAACTGTAACTCTAGTGTGGTTAAAAGCCATCTTAGTCCCATGCAGAAGAAACCGTTTCATCGTGAGTGTTGACAGGGGAGGGCGGTTCAAGATTCCTTGGCCTAATCGCTTCATCCCAAGCAAGGCGATAATGCCACTAAGACGCAAAGGGCTACTGGGAGTGAAAGAGAAGGAAAATACTTTAGAAACAGAGACCCAATAGGAGTAGTTACGTTCGTCCATATGAGAAAATTTAAACCGAATGAAATCGTGGTCTGAATAGATGGCTATTTTCGCCTATCGAAATAAATTTTAATTTATAACCACTTTAGATTATATGTTGAGTTTTCGTGCAAATGAACGCACAATCACATTAACACAACGCAGAGACGAATATTGATTCTTTTCCAACCTAAAACAAATATTGTTGTTTTATAGATTTGGGGGTTTCTTGAAAATACATCCCAAGAATTTCCCAAAATTTAAACCAAATGAAATCGTGGTCTGAATATATGGTTATTTTCGCCTCTCGAAATAAATTTTAATTTATAACCACTTTAGATTATATGTTGAGTTTTCGTGCATATATATATATATATATATATATATATATATATATATATATATATATATATATAGCGAAACAGATCTGTTTGCAGATGACTATTTACGCTCTCACACACTGATTAAGCACTCGGGAAGAATAGTAGACTTTGAAAAACAGTAGCTAAAAGTCTACCGAGGTAGAATCGCCGACTGACGTCAATTCGGTCAGGTTTCAATCCTGGGTTAAAAGCAATCGGATGTCTAACCGTACTGATGAGCTGTGATACAGCAGAACAGATCTGTCTGCGGATGAATATATATATATATATATATATATATATATATATATATATATATATGCCCTAAGCAATATGGAGTAAACCCCGTTGCCTTACGTCTATACTCGCTTGTAGGAAAGTTTTCGGGAATTAACTTCGAGGAAAAATCTGGAGTTTCTAAGTGTGTTCATGGCTGTATTCAGCAAAAAAATATCTGCCCTGACCTTTCCATTGGATCACTGGTTTAGCCCTTCACCAGCTTGGAACAGATCATCAACATGCAAAAGAAATCAATCCTGCCTTAATCACCACTTGCAGATCGATCACTGAGTGTCTCAAGTTAAACAAAGTAGATAACTTAAAATTAAAAAAACAATAATACTTGCTTGATCATCCCTACCTTGAATTTCGGGACATTAAATGAAAAGAAATATTAAAATCATCAAAGCATTTTTTAATTATCCAAACTGCAACCATTCTTATATTTCATCTCGGACAAGTGTTTTGTGAATTTGGAAAACCATAATAAACGTTGAGAAAACAAGTACTTATAAAATCAGTTCAATTAATTCTTCTTAATTTCCTCGTTGTTTTTATACAAAGAATTACGCTTAAATTATCACGACTTTGGCTACACCAAAGAGATTAGAGGCAGAAAAAAACGCGAGATAAACTGGAAACAGACAAAAATTGACGCGTTTTTTTGTTTTTTTTTCACCCACGTCTATTGAACAGGTTAAGAGACTCATCCCATGTTCCCTGTTTAGGATATGGTTTCCGGCTTCCTCTTTTCCAATCTTCTCACTTTGTTTTTTTCTTTTTTTCAATTGGAGTAGATAGATCTATCTATCGCCCGGTTCACACTCCACCCACATCTATTGAACAGGTTAAAAGGCTCATCCCTTGTTCCCTGTTTAGGATGTGATTTCCGGCTTCCTCTTTTCCAATCTTCTCACTTTGTTGTTGTTTTTTTCAAATGGAGTAGATAGATCTATCTATCGCCTGTTTCACACTCCACCCACGTCTATTGAACAGGTTAAGAGGCCCATCCCTTGTTCCCTGTTTAGAATGTGGTTTCCGGCTTTCTCTTTTCCAATCTTTTCACTATTACGTAGCCCCCTGCACATCAGTGGCGTTACCGCCTTGCTCGGGGTGATACGATCAAAAAAAAAAAGAAGTTATTTCAAAATAATTTTTTTCTTCTTTCTTTTTCAATAATGGAGGTATTCAGTTAACGAAACGTATTTTTTCAACTACCGTCCCAAGGTGTCCGGATAGTCGAAGAAGTGCTGTATGTGTTGGATGTGCGTTGTGGTGCATTGGATATCGGCTCAGAACGAGAAATCGGGGAGCCGAGTTCGAATTTCAGCTGAATTCATTGCATTCACTTACGCGCAAATACCCTTGGGAAAGGTATTAATCCGCCTATTCCTTCTAGTTATGGGTTAAATAACAGGACAGATTGGGTTCTATAGCCTTGGTCAGCAACTAGTCTACCATAGAAATCAATGGCAACCTACTGCGGGATAATCTTCTGCCCAGTCAGTCATGTCTCTGTCGAGACATGATCGCCCAAGCGTGTATCACGTATGGCACTTAACTGACTGACTGTATGTGTTTGTAATTCCACTGGCAAAATTGCAAGTCTCACAACGAAACAGCAACCTACATATCAGCAAAAGTCGGTCATCTCAACACGACAAACAGATAGGCACGACATCTAGCCCGTTACCGAGACAATAACTAGGTCATTAGAATCTTCGAATAGATATCAAGAAACTCGGCCAGTACGTGGGCTGACCGAAGACAGGTTGGAATGACGGCTTTGTGCACCACCACCTTCTTCTATGTGCCCTGTCCCTTCAGGACGTAGGCGATCATGGTTCTCCACGTCTCCCTATCCCTTGTGACTCTTAGTATGTTTGCTCCTGTTACTTCTGGCAACCCCCGTTCCGTCATCCACCTGATCAGGCCCTGCAAATATGTTATCCGCTGCCTTCCTCTGTCTCTCTTTCCTTCTATCTGGCCAGTCAGTATCAGGTTCTCCAGGCTCTCCTTCCTCATTGTGTGTCCTAGGAACTTCAGTTGTCCTTCCTGATGCTCAGTATTAATTTCCTTTTTGTTGCCATTCTTTCCAACACTTCATCGTTGCTTGCGTGCTCAGTCCACAGTCCGCAGCATCCTTCTGTAGAACCACATTTCCGCTGCTTCCAGTTTTGTCCTCATTTTCGATGATATTGTCCAGCATTCACTGCTGTATTGAAGAACTGACATCACATAGCAATCCAACACTCTTTTCTTTGTTTCTAGTGAAATTTTCCTGTGTGTTAGTACTTTACTCAGCTTCTGGAACGCGTCCTTTGCCATGCTAATTCGCCTTCGGATCTCTGTGTCGCACTTTCCATCTCCTGTTAGAACACTTCCTAGGTATTTAAATTTTTGTACTTGCTTGTATCCCCCACCTGTATTTGGCATTTTGGATTGCACCTTTTGCTGATGACCACATCGTTCTAATATGGCTGTTCTCTGCTAAGAACAAACATGCTTGGTATAAGCCATGGGCAAAGGTTCCTTCTCCGAAAAAAAACAAAAACTAAAACAACTCATGATTATAAGCATTTAAATATTTACGATTAATATTTTATTTCATAAAGTGTAGTGTACCAAGTGAGGAATGAACTTTCTAATGATCCGTGGGGTTAGCTTACTCATTATTGCTTCACAGTGAGATAGATCAAAAACAGAATTCATGCATCAATATAAAAGTAGACATTGAAGTCAACACCCAGCGGCCACAATTTATTTCATACTTAAACGCAATTTTCAAGTTTAAAGATTGTGCTTAAGCGTGAAACAGACTGTTATTGCTGAGTGTTGGCCTCAATGTCCACTTTTATATTTACATACGCAATATCCCTGATATTGAGCAATGTAACCCATAAATATAACGCACATGAAAACTATATATAGTGTAACCCTGATATAAGAGAGTTGTCGGGACCGGATAAAAGTTCTCTTATATCCGGTTTTGGTCTATTTTATATACATTACCACAGGCTCTAATTTCGGACCAGAGAAAATCTCTCTTATATCAGGGTCTATTATATCCGGGTTATACTGTACATATATATATATATGATTAGTTAATTAGTTTTTGGTCATAACTAAATTAGACCAGTTACAATTGTATTAAAAAGTGTTCAATACAATTATATTGTAGAGCTTTTGAATGTTTTTCATTTGGAAACGAGTTATTTCGAGACCTAGCAATTTAGAAATTTACATAAAAAGAACAAAATGCCAGAAACCTAAATAACAACGTAGAAAACAACATCATTAACAAGGAATGTAACTGTAGGGACAAAAATAAATGCCCACTTAAAGGACTTTGTAATACAAAAAGGGATTATTTATAAAGCAAAAGTACATGACATAAATGGTCAAAGCAAAGCATATTTAGAATCTATCAAAGGCAGTTTTAAAGCGAGATGGAATAACCATAAGTTTACATTTAAATTGGAACACCTAAAACATCTCACAAAACTGGCTAGCCACGTGTGGAAATTAAAATTAAATTATGGAAAAATCCCGGTATAACTTGGAGCATAGTAAAAACAGCCAAACCTTACAATGGTGCTAAAACATGCAGATTATGCCAAGAAGAAAAACTGGCTATTATGTTATTCCTAGAAAAAATGAATTACTAAATGAAGGAACAGAAATTGTGTCCAAGTGTAAGCATACCAAAAAATATTTACTAGGATCATACAATCAAGACTTAAGACCTTTAAGTAACTTCTCCTAATTTTGAAAATTGCGTGTTCATAAAAGATCCCTGTTACGTGAACGTTTGAAAAACAGTAAAGTCAGTTATTGTAAATCGCCTGAAGACATCGAAAGGTAGAAACCTAGGTCGCGAAATAACTCGTTTCCAAATTATATATATATAGAATGATCAAACAGAATGATCAGATACTCAGAGAAACCCAAGCGTAAAACAACGAATTTGTTCGCCTGAAGAGAGTCAGTTTTAGACTCGAAACACGTGTAACGCAAACCATGACAAATTAATACTCCATAACTTGTATGAATACCAAACAATAAATATATATTTTAAAGAAAACGTTCACGGCTTCTCACACTTTTTATTTTATACTAATTACTCTCGTTGGAACAACCCTATTCCTTTATTCGATATATATATATATATATATATATATATATGTGTGTGTGTGTGTGTGTGTGTGTGTGTGTGTGTGTGTGTGTGTGTGTGTGTGTGTAAGAAAGTGACAGAACACGAAGATTTTAAACCCACTGTTGAAGCATTTACTTTTATAAAGAGTGCTCGATACAGAGTAGAGCTTTATATTGTAATAGTTGTTACAATGGTTTATAAAAGCATAATATCACTACACAAAAATGTTCATGTTTCGGACCTGAACTGACCCTCTTCGTGTGATATGTATAACTGAAAATAAATGGGGGAAACGATTTATTTTGGGAAATGTGAGGTGTAGGTGATTGTAGTTGGGGATTGGAATTTAGTATGTCTAAACTAGTCCATCAGCAGTTTGTAACCATAGAGATACACATTTGGGTTAGGAGAGGGGAGCAAGGTGGCTTAGTTCTGGACAGGTCACTTTTTAGTTTTGTCTAGATAAATTGCCTAGTGGAACCTTAGATTTTTTAAAATGGTAGACAATTTTTATTTACAAAAACATACAAAGATCTAAATCAAAAATATACAAATCTAAATATATAGCAGAAGCACTAGACCGAATTTGACAGAAGTACTCAAAGCTTTTTTTTATCATTTCACCCAAAACAAAGTACAAGAAATGTTGAAGAAAGAATAAAGGTCATTGGGAATCAAGGAGATAGAAAATGGCAATTGACGTTGCATTTAAACTTTTGGATCATGTGGCTATCAGGGAAGCAAGCAAATGGGAGTTCCACAAACGGGAAGTGCGAGGAAAGAAACTGTTAAAGTAGAAGAGACGGTTATATTTAACTATTTTGACGGTAAAAAGATGGAACCTAGATGCCAATCTAATAGCACGAGTAAATTCAGGTGGTCAGGGAAGCAAGGAAAAAAAAGCTCGTCAGAGCAGTTGCCATGGAAATTCTTGTAGAAAAAAACACTGGGAAACCACATCATGTCGATGAGAAAGTGACTGAAGGCGGGCTACCAAGTCAGGGCCGATTACATTGCAGATCTTGTCAAGAAGCTCAGGATCATCCGGCCAGATACGGCAACAGCATTCATTGCACGAATGAATGGCAGATTTATAAATATGCAAAATGGATTCTGACAAGAAAAACTTACTGGTCCGACACAGAAACCCAACCTTTGTAGTAGTAGATATAGAGCTATAGACTCGATGTAGTCATTTTATTTCAGATCATTTGAGAGGATAAGGCCAAAGAGGCAAAAGCGTGTTGGTCTCTAGGAGCATTCTTATGGTAGACAAGAAAGTTTCTCTATCGTAGTTAAAGAAGAGCAGATTTGTTTTGTAGGCATTAAAGTTTATGAGCCATTTCCTTCCCCATTCATTCACAGAGTCTAGGTCTTGTTGAGGGGCATCAGACAGATTTACTTTGTCAGCCTTGGCAGATTTCTTATTGTGACGGGAGTAAATGGTCGCGTCATCTGCATAAATGCCTACTTTTAGAAACTGATGACATCAGAAAGATCATTGATAATCAGAAAAGGTGTAGGCCCGAGACAGAGCCTTGATGGACATCCGCATTCGTATAAACAGCTCTTGAAGTTTCCCTGTTCAAAACAACCTTCATTTCACGAGTTGATGAGGACGATTGGATTAAATCAAAGCATCGTCCAGAAATACAGAAGTTCTGGTAGACTTATGAATATGTAAGAGATTCTGGGGAGAAAAATTATCTGGCACAACATAGTGAATCAATTTTCCTAGTGTTTACTTCCTAGTAATTGATTTTAATATTTATATGAAAAAATCAATTTTCCTAGTGTTTACTTCCTAGTAATTGATTTTAATATTTATATGAAAAAATGGAAATGATTATAATTTTCCAAATCACACTAACTGAATTTTTCATGGATTGACATTACATCTAGCAACATTCGCTGTTTTTTTTGTTTTCGAAAATGTCTTCTTTTAAAAAAAAAAGAAAAGAAAAAAGAAGACATCTGAATTGGCTAGTTATGAACCTCTACAATTTTTTAAAACAAAACACTATTTAACAAATTCATCAATTTTCTTAGCAAACAATGGAGATTGTGAGCATAGAAAACAACATGACGACTTATTTTCATGCCTCAAGCAATCTTCCGGATTTATATATATATATATATATATATAGTAAAGTTTTGTAATTTGCTTGAAGCACTGTGTATGATAGGTATATGGTTATGTTTTGAAGCCTGTCACAACGCATTGAGTAAAATAAAGGAAGGTAAGGAAGTTTTTTGGTATTACCTATTTATTATACATTAATATTTCGAGATCAAAATCTCATCTTCAGAATGGCAGAGAAGCGTGTGTCTGTCCGAGTGAGTTCCTGGCCTTTCAAAGAAATGTTAATGTTTAATAAATAGGTAATACCTAAAAACTTCCTTACCTTCCTTTATTTTACTCAACGCATTGTGACAGCCTTCAAAACATAACCTATATATATATATATATATATATATATATATATATATATATATATATATATATATAAATGGATATGTCTGTGTGTGTGTGTCTCCATTCTAACGAACCCTACTCCTCCGAAACCCTTGGTCCGATTTCAACCAAAATTCGATCACTTGTCGATCATGACATGAGCCTTTGATGTACGCAAACATTTTTCGAATCAATTTCCCTGGTACGGCAGAAATCACTGAAACGCTTAGAATTTATGAACTCTTCTCCTCCGAGACGTTTTATATGAATTCAATCAAATTCGGGTAACTTGTAGATCAAGGCCCGAACAAAAATTTAGATGCCATGTAGTTATCTCCCTTTAACTCAATTCTCTAAGTTATTTGTGTCCTCAAAGACGTATGAACCAATAGATATCGGCATTCGTCAGTTCCAGTGACTTGATCCAAAGGGTTATGAGTTCAATACTCAGCAGTGGTGAACGAATAACTTAAATAGTTGAGTTAAAAGGGAGATAATTACATGACATCCAGAAGTGGCATTGCTCATGGAACGAGAACAATCTACCCCAGTGATTAAAATAAAGGGTTTAGTTCAAAATTCCTTGCACCTGAAAAAGGCCAGAGCATACAATGGCTGAAACATTGTAAATATGGCAATAAAGAAGAGGACAACAGTCAGAACAATGTAAATAATGAAGATAGACGTCTTTTTTTAAAAACTATTTGTTCAAAATTTCACTTCTGTTGTGGAAATTGAATTAATGTGAAAAATTTTGTAACTTCTACATTATCAAATGCCATAACAATTTCAAGTTTTCTACAATTAGCCAACCCCCCACCGTTGCAGGAACAATTCATCCACTTGGTCTCGCATCACATTACAGGCTCCCATAATGCCTGCCCCCCGTTCTTCCAATTGTACACACATCATTCCTGTTTATTGGCAAAATTGAGCAAGCATGAATTTCGTTTTACAAATACAACAAAAACCAATACTTACTTTGCATTTTGTTTTAACTTATGTGTCACAGCAACCTCATACTGGAGCTTTTTGAATAAGTACTTGACCTTACCATTTCAACATAACCCTTAAAAAACCCTGAGGAACGCCGGGCTATACAGCTAGTAAAAGAATATAAATCTAGTTATTTCTGTGAAGACGGTTTTCAGTGGGTAAAAGTTGAGACTAGAGCCCAGATATAGGCAAAATTAGGAATATCAAATATATTTGTGATTTTATTCCTTATAACCTCACGAATTTGGGTGCTTTAGTGTAATGATTAACAAGCTTATCTCACAAGAGCAATTAAAACTGAGTAGTGAGCTGGATCATCACTGGATAATCCATACTTTCAGCCTTGTGCCACACTTAAGCTACACTTACAAATCTATTCTCATTAACTGGGGTGGGGGCTTCCAAATGTTCTTTTCTTAAAAGTCTTTTGAAACTTTTGTGGAGTAGTTTTCGCACTGAAGGTTATAATCGTGCTATGTCGGTTGCTAATCGACTTAACGCACCCAAAATGTTAGGAATTTGGTAATCTTCCACTGTAAGCTGACTCTAGTATTCAGCTAACTGCCGACTAATATCAACTGCTTAGTAGTTCTACTGAACTCCAATAGAATTCTCTAGAACTCCTATGGACTTTCCAAGAACTTCTCAAGTTAACTTCCTGTTAACTGTTATTAATATAGGAGGAAGAGTCTATTATCTGAGGAATGAGTGTGTTTCACAATAACAGAAACTCACCCAAGTGTCATGTTTGGATAGATGGATAGATGGACTATACAGGAAGAGAAAATTTTTTTTATTTGGTCAGTAGCTCCAACAAAAATATCTTGTCAGAAAATATAAATTCATAATTTCCAAAAAAGCACTTCGATCTGTGGATTTCAGTCAGTCAATTAAGCGCCATACGTGATACATGCTTGGGTGATCATGTCTCGAAAGAGACATGACTGATTGGGCAAAAGATTCATCCACAGTAGGTTGCCAACCAAGACTACAGAACCCGATCTGTCTTGCTATTTAACTGGAGGGAGAAGAGACAGATTAATACCTTTCCCAAGGGTATTTGCGCATAAGTGAATGCAACAAAATTGACTGTAATTTGAACTCAGCTTCTTATTTCTTGTTCCAAGCCAATATCCACTGAACCACAACACATCCTGACTGTAGATTTAGCTATCCATAACTTCTATGACTGAATCAGCTAAGGCAACGTCCATGTCAGATATTCTCTGAGAACATAGGATTCAAAAGTGTCCTTGGGAAGCTGCCTATTGTGAATGTTAGAATTTCAAGAATTAAAATTTAAAATAAAAGCAAGCTAGCAATAAGAGAGAAATGAAAACAAATGGAAACTACAAAAAAAAAAAAAAAAAATCAGTTCATTTTAAAATCAACCTGAAAAAATGAGAATTGCTTTTATTTGTTAGAAATGTAATTCTTTCAGCAGCTCTGACAAGAATCTGGTTGTCGTATGAACATTATGAGTTGGGGGAGTCTTAGTTGATATTATGTTGTATGATCAACATCTGTATTTTATTCTGAGCAGATTTCTATCAATGTCAGAGTTATAAAATGATTCTATGAACATTACTTGCATTTTGACTCTAAGAAATATTCTTGTTTTGTCAAAGTTGTTTGGGAACTTAAATAATTTAGAACATGCCTTTCAAACTGCAAATAATTTGATTTCGTGCAATTTACTTCAAATGGCAATTTGGGACAGATAGAGAAAGAAAAAAAAAGCATTACTTTAATATGCGTGTGTTTTGCGATGAGTAAATTTTTGCCATTTTATATTTTTAATTTTGTGCATATGTTGTTTTTGATTTTCTTGACTGCACAGGGTCAGTTGGGCATCGTCTGTAAGAACAAGAGCACCATGACATGACACTATTCATGCTGCCAAAAAATTGAAAGCTGCATACTGTACCGGTTAGCATTCACACCAGAAGCTCCAACACAAACATTTCTGAGTGTTTGGGCGCCAATCTGAAGGCAGTGAAGAGAATTAGGAAAGAGTTGGATGAGTCTAATAGTGATTATGAAGCTATGGCAGCTTGGAAATGTTACTCTGATTGTTCAGATAAGAACTCCCAAATTTGTTAACATGGAGACCTTCATCAAGTGCCTTGATGAGGAAGTGTTGCCCTTGGTCTAGAAGTTGGCTGATGGAAGACACTATGTCTGGCAACAGGACTCTGCACCATGCTATACAAGCAGGAGAACACATTCATCACTGACAGACATCACAGCTTACATCTGGCCACCTGACTCCCCAGACTGCAACCCCCTTGATTATTATGTATGGGGTGCAGTTGAGCAAGAGACCAACAAAACTCCTTGTAATACCAAAGATGAACTGAAGACAAGGATTATGGCAGCATTCACCTACTTAAATAAGGAGACTGTCCAGAAAAGTTGCAAGAGATCCCAAAATCATCTGGAGGTTGTGGTTAAAGCCAATAGCGAATTTTTCAAATAAATTTACTCTTTATTTTTGTGTAATTTTGATAAATATATCTGTTAAAATGAGATGTCAGTGTTAGCATAATTTAAATGACAATTTGTTCATTGCAACACCCTCTCTGTGTGTGCGTGTATATATGTGAAACACTGTCAGAACAAACGGCGTCAACATTCATCCCGTGTGATACAGTATCTTATAGATTTGTATCTATTTGCTACGCCTTTATTGTGCCTTCACACCACCTGCTTCCCATTACGATCTGATCCGCTTCAACTTCTTTTTTCTTTCCATGGTTTCTCTCCCTCTGCCCGGGTTACCCACTTTCTTTTTTCCCCTCTCCCTTCTTCTTTTCCACCCCTTTCCTTTTCCGGGTTTAACCCTTTACCTTCTTTGCACATATCAATCGTCAACAATCCCATATCCTTTATGTGGGGCTAGTTTTCAAATGAACGGGAACCTCTTTGTATACAAACGTTGCAAATGTCCGTCCTAATATGGACATGTGGGCGTCTACTGCAAGTCAAATAAAAGAGAAGAAATTTCCGGCTTTTTCTTTGGGAGAGGGGGGTGATATTTTGATTACCCATTGTTGTACCATTTGGATCTGAAGAGCCGTGCCAAGAACCCCATATCGGCAAAATATGCATCATCCAAACTAATAATTAAAAATCCGTTATAAAATATTACTTTGTTAAATAAATGAATTTAACACTGAGTTCTCCCGAGTTCGTCTCCTTTGGAATTTACCTGGATTACATACCAAGTGTACTACATATATATATATATATATATATATATATATATATATATATTAGTCATTATCATAATAACATACTGCAACTCAAAAGCTATCAAGTTTCAGTTTTCAATGCACCAGCATCAAGCAGTGAAATATGGTTCAGTTACAGGGTCATATAAGAAATTTAAAATAAAAAATAAAAATAAAAAATAAATCAATAAAAATGCCACCATATTAGTTGAATGTATTGGAGTGGGAGGTTATTATAGCTTAAAAGAATTGTGTCTATAGACTAATAAATATTGGGACATTAGTGTAGCGACGTATGTATAGAGGGATAGGAGGAAGTGTCAATTTTTAAAATAAGAATGGAACAAAAATGTAGCCAATATATTATTCTGGGATGTGATGAGATTGAAATTAAAACAATAGAAAAATAAAATATTTGTCTTAAAGAGTTTTGTTAATATAAAAACAATTTTAATGTAAGGAAATTGACGTGAAGCTAAGATTAATTATTAAAGGTAGAATTACTTGATTTTAAAAATAACTGGTAGTGAAAGTAAGTGTACACAGTAATATAACAGTTAATTAAGTTTAGGTTTAAAGTGTGTGTGTGTGTATATATATATATATATATATTTTAACTAAAAGGGATAGAATTATAGATTATAGCAAATAGTAAACAGTTTGAGAATTTTAGATATATTTAAGAGTGAGAATTATCTTATGGCAGCAGTAAGTAGTAATTTCATTACGTTGATTTAATAAGTTAGATTTTGAAAATTTAATTAAATGGATTGTTTTCTTGCAAGAAAAGAAAACATTTTTCATGTAATGATTTACATGTTCTAGCTTTTGTTAATATTTTCCATTTTAATGTAGGAGTTTTATTTTCATCTTTCAATTGCCAATAGTATTTGGAAAGTTAAGTTGAGTTACTATAGGTTTTATTATTAAAGGATAATTTAATTATTTTGATTGCTAATTTTGTTATATTGCTTTAGTATTTTATTATCATTTCAAAATTATCAGTGCAGCTATATAATAGACTAAGAACAAGTTTGTGTAGGAAAAAAAAAAAAAAAAAAAAGAAAATTCAGTCTGACCCACTTGCCAAAATCTGACATTTTAACCCACCATTTAAATAGTGACAGAAACTGACTGCCTGTTTTGTTTTAAATGGTTACAGCTTCCTTCTGTTTTGAATCCATATAAAATAAACTTACAGCCTAAAAAAAATCATGTTGGCCAAAAAAAAAAAAAAAAAAAAAATATCTTAAAGAAGAAAATGAAAAAAGAAGAAAATGAAAAAAGAAGCAAAGAAAAACAAGAAACATTTTTTTTAAAGTTTTTCTTTTAATTTTTGAAGAACACTCATTCGTAATATCACCTATATGCCATGCTGTTATGTTGATACAATTGCTAAACACACATACATCCACCTATTACTTTACTCTAAGGCTTTTTGCAATGCTTCATAACAATCTAACGCAATTTGGGCTTCTGCTTTGTCTTTATCAGTTGAAGCAGCACTGATTTCCTGCTGGGCTTTGGCCAGTCCATCACGGATTGCCTGAAAAATGAAACATTTCACCACTAATAAATTAAAAAGAGACAATTTTCATACAGTAACATATTAGATTCATGTCTGTGTATATCAGAATAGCTTTAGTAAAAGTTTCATTTTTATGTATTTACACATAAGTGATAAAAGAATCACACAGGGAGCAGAAAAAAAATTATGGTATAACATTTACTTGAAAAATTCTTATATTTTAGCAATAAAATGAAATTGTTGTTTTTTTGTTTTTTTTTTTTAATTATCCGTTAGGAGTGAGAGATGAAATATCAAAATCTTAGGGGTACTGTTCTGAAAGGATTCCCTGGTTGCCACTTACAGATTATCCATTGTCCCTACAGTATTAAACAGTGTGTATTAGTCTATCAGCCAGCACAATTGAGAATGCTTAGTAAAGAAAATGAGTTAAATTATAATAACAGTTGAAGTAATATGGTTGATTAAAAATAGATTCATTAATTTTTGTGTGTGCGTGCACGTGTATCTGCGGATTATATATATATATATATATATATATATATGGTGTAGATATAGCAGAATCCAAAGGAATATCCTGTTCATAAAGTGGTAGGATAACTCTCTAGGAGAGCTCAAAATATATATGTATATAAATACATATAGAGCAAATATATGTAAAAATTAAGGCAGACACATTATTCCATGGTTAAGTGGAAGTATAGGCCTATTTCAGGCAGACCATCTGCAGCTTCTGTCTTTATTGTACAGAAGATTTTACAGGCCTATACTTCCGCTTAACCATGGAATGACATGTCTGTCTTAATTTTTATACACATACACACACACACATTATATATATATATATATATATATATTAAAAGGCTGCATGTTTCTAAAGATGGATGCCCAACCAATTTTTCACAGACTATAGACCATTTTAGTGCCATTTTTTCCTAATATCTGAGAAACAATATGATTAATAAGTTGATCCATTTCAATGGACATTTTTACAAGTTTAATTTTCACTAAAAATAATCAATAAACATTACTCCCTTTATTATTACTTGTAAAGGGTCTTCAATATAAAAAAACACACTGCAAACAATGTGAACTTAATGTCAACACAAACAGTCGACTAATGTTTCATAAAGCAATGCAGTTAAAATGGAATTATATACTTTTTACAAAATTATATACTTTTTTACAAAATATCTATCATAGGTTTAAGAGTTCATTATCAAAAATAAATCTTTTAAAACAAAAAGAAAATTTATTTTACAAATAGGGTTTACTTAAATTTAACATTTGCCTGCAATCTGAATAAATTGTTTCTGTTTTTAATATTGGCATAATATAATCTGTAATCATTTACTTTCTTTTTGATATTTCACATCAAACGTCCAATTACTTTTATTTATTCATTTTTTTTTCTTTACAAGATCATAGAATTCTTTGATCAGATTATCATTTTGGCTAACATCACAAGAATATTAAAGAATTCAAAGATTTAAATTTTTAAATTAAAAATCTTCAAATGACTGTAGAATTTAAAAATAAAACAATTTGTGTGTCAAGTTTATTATATAATGTCCCAAATCTCAAGACTTGCCCAAGATCACGGTTCAAAAATTAATCTATCCTATTGAGGTATGAACAGATGATCATAGCATTACTCAGTTGGTAGTGTGATATGTGATTAAGTGAGAGATAATGCAAGTGTAGACGTCACAATATCTGAGCAGTAAATGGATCATTTACATCTAGTAGAGAGTTTTTCGTTTTGGCAAGACATCTCAAACATGATATTTGTAAATGTGAATTACAATTAAAGATATTTTTAAAATTTCAAGAGGGTTTTTTTTAAAACTCTTGTAAACCACCTTTTAACACTCTGAATTATTTTAAAAATCACTTATCAAAAAGACAATCCCCTAAAATATTCGTTAGTAAAATTTACAAAGAAAAAATTGAAGGGAGAAAACTCCAACGAAACAAGTTGAAATTTAAGTAACTACTTAGCAAATTAAATCTCTCAACTGGATATTTATTTCATTGGCAATTTAAACAGACTATTTCTGTTATGTGCGTTGTGGTACAGTGGATATCGGTTTAGAACGAGAAGTTGGGGAGCCGAGTTCGAATTCCAGTTGAATCCATTGTATTCACTTACGCGCAAATACCCTTGGGAAAGGTATTACTCCGTCTCTTCCTTCCAGTTATGGGTTAAATAGCAGGACAGATTGGGTTCTGTAGCCTTGGTCAGCAACCAGTCTACCACAGAAAGCAATGGCAACCTACTGCGGGATAATCTTCTGCCCAGTCAGTCATGTCTCTTTCAAGACATGATCGCCCAAGCATGTATCACATATGGCACTTAACTGACTGAATTCTGTTATAGTCCAATTGAAAAAAAAAAAATCACAGAACACACCATGTTTGACTTTGGTTGGACCCAAAGTCTTGGGAACTATCAAAAAGAAAGTCTAAAAAGTTTTAATTCACTATTTTCTCTAATAGCTTTAATGCTTTTCACTTCATACCTTCAAATGTTAACTTAAAATAATTTTTGTTGATAGTATTCATAAAAAAATTGTTTCTTCTTGTGATTGAGGCACGTGATTTGGGGGTTTAAAAATGTTAACCTAACAAAGCAAATAAAATCATTTTAATAATGTGACTTAAGTAAACAGATGTCTAGAAGGATTATTAAAAATGATCTTAAATGATTTTAATTCCCTTATTTTGTGTCAAATCAACAAGAGTCTGGCTATCATTGACAGATTCTTTTTTTTTTTTTTTCAAATTTAGTACACTTATAGAGATTCAAGATACAAATTGAACAGTAGATGTTTTAGATTTCTAGGTCAAAGGGGTCCCAAGATATGACCTTTGCCAAAAAGGAGAATTTTTAGAAAATAGTCAAAATTTAAATCCACAAAACTAAATCATATATTACTTTAAAATAGTTAGATAGATTTTCAAAGTAAAATATGATGATTTAACCTTGACAGTTAATTTCTCAAAAACTGTACCTTGAATTTTCTTTTAAAATTTTGTTAACAAATTTGTTTGCTTTATAGCAAGATATGTACAAAAGTTTTTTGACTGTTGCCTGAGTCACAAGGGTTTTATTGAGTTGGGCCAAATTCAAAATGGTGGCTTTTACTATTTGTCTTCATATGCTAACATTTTCATATTTTCCATTTTGGTCAAATTGTATATGTTTAGAAAGATCTTTGAATGCTGATTGATATTCACATAAGAATTATGATTATTTTGTATTATTTGTGGTTAAATCTTGACCAATTCAGTGGAAAATAACCTTATTTTTGGTTTTGTTTAGATTTTTATTATAGAACAAATAGATTTTTATATGAAAGAGCTATATATTGAAAATAAATGTCACAAATTAATGTTAAGATAACAAAACAACATGAAAATGATATTAATGGTTAACAAATTTCGCTAATATGGTACACTAAATGCATAAAACAAATTTTAAATTTATTTTATATTTAAAAAAAAATTAAGTGCTGGTGATGATCAGACCCTTGTTGATTTGACCTAGAATGACACTTTTATGAATTGTGTCCAGTTAATAATATACACTATGTCTAAAACAAACTCATTCTGGTGTTTATTGGTAACTGAACCTACTTCATAAAACTTTAATAAGAGTTTTAGTTTTCTTTTTGATAATATTTATGGAGCCTGGCTGCTTAAAAAATATCCAAAGAACTGTAGAGACTGAGTGACATTGATAGTTTAGAGTTACCTCCAATTTATTGAGATATTGAAAAAAGAGTGTCAAGATTTTGAGTTTTAGAAAGGTTAGATATTTTGCACTGAAGAACAGCTAAAATACATTGATAACACCAATGAAAATATAAATACAAATTAATAAATGTAAAACAAATGTTCAATATTTTTGATTTGTACAACCTTTAGTCAGTCAGTTAAGTGCCATACGTGATACACGCTTGGGCGATCATGTCTCGAAAGAGACATGACTGACTGGGCAGAAGATTATCCCGCAGTAGGTTGCCTTTGCTTTCTGCGGTAGACTGGTTGCCGTCCAAGGCTATAGAACCCAATCTGTCCTAATATTTAACCCATAACTGGAGGGAAGAGATGGATTAATACCTTTCCCAAGGGTATTTGCGCGTAAGTGAATGCAAGGAATTCGACTGGAATATTTTGAAGATCATGTATTTAGCCAAATTATCGTTTTCTTCCAACAAAGATTTAGTCAGTGCCTGTTCCATATTAATTCATACATGTACAAATTTGATATTCCAGAAATTCTTTTAATTTGGCTAAAATAACAAAACATTTTAAATTCCCACAACTGGTAGATTAGTAATGGCCACAAATATCACTGGTAATCAAACTTATATAGAAGACTTCTAATTTCTCTAAGATGGCATAAAGTCTAAGTACTTCAGCCTTTGTCAATTGAAGAGAAGGTTGTTCAACAATTGGAACAAAAGGAATGGAACTGGGATTGGAAATAATCACAGGTCATTGATAACCAAATCAATTAAAATTGATCTCATGTTTATAAAAGTAAATTCATCCACATCTTAGAACTAATGAAGTGTGAAAAAGAAGTTGTATTATTTAATAAAACAATTTTTTTTATCTTCAGTGTGATGAGGAATTAATGGTTATTTTAACCAAGGTAAAATCAAATCTTGTTGATAAAATGTAATCTACAAAAAGGGTTTTGCAGACCTATGCTCATAAAAAAATTCAATCTATTTTACAGTAAATTAAATAAATAAAGACATTTGGAAGATATTGCTCAATGAATGGGACATTATTTAACTATTTTAAAAGAATTAAAATAATTCTAAAAATAAATACTTTTCAGTAACTGATATTTGGCTAACAAAAAAAGATTAATTTTGTCAATATTTTAATGATTATTCATTCACATCATTTTAAGGAAATCACACTTAACGAATAGAAAAGAAAAAAGATTAACAATGGGGAAGAGAGAAGAATTTCAAAGCTGTGACAATGAATAGAAAAATGGTCCTTTATTTTCTAATCAATTGAAGATTTTGTTGTTTGTGGTTGTAAAGCAGAGTAATTCTTCAAAGAATAAAGAAGAGTTGAGGGTTTTTTTCCAGGCTAAACCCAAGGACAAGACCAGTTTCATTGTAGTTATCCTTTTCATTATTTTTCTATATTTGTGTATCTTGCATTCAATTTTATTTGTATGCATTCCAGTAAAATCCTTTCTTATTAGAAGTGTTTCCAAAGATAAAAATATGTACTTACAGCAGGATCTAAATTTTCCAAGGGATGAGCTTCCTCAGCCAAGATCTGAACAGAAGAATCTTCATTGATTGCAATAGACCCACTGCTCACTAAAAGAAAAGAGAAAGAATCAAAGAAAACAATTCTTTTACAAAGATTTTTACCATTTTTACTTATTATCAAGCATTTATTATTACATTGAGCTTTAGCCTAAGAAAAATAAATTCTCGTACGTACTTGAGAATTTTGTTTTGCAAAATTGTCATTTGAACTGAAAAAATGGCTGACACTTAATATCCTGTAAAACATTTGATTTGGTTACATTATTTTTTTTTCTTAATAGCAGCATATCACCTCTATGGGTTAAAGTGTAAAATGTAAGAGTTTGGTATTTTCATTGATAAAACTGTTTTTACAAAAACCTGTTACTTCACAATTTGATTCTTTGTTTTAGTGCCAATAATAAACACATTTCATCACCGTTGATCATTTAATTAGTTACTTTCAGGTTTTTAAAATCAATTGCCAATACCATTAGATATACTATTAGACAATAAGTTTAATTAGACCAATACTAATCACTTCTAATTGTAAATAATGATACCTTTAGTACTTCAGGTGTAAATAAATTAACAGATAAATTTTTAAAAAAATTGAAATAAAATTTATTTATAAAATTATTTTCTTATTTCAAATCCTAAACATTTAAGCACTTTAAATATGAATTGTAGAAAAGCTGTTGTTGAAACAGTTTCACTTAGGCTTTTACATAATGGATTTAATATCAGAAGAAAACCTTTACCTTGGAATTCAATTATGAAAGCAACTGTTGGGATATTGGCTTGCATCAGCAATTCTGTCATTTATTTTGGGTTATTGACTCCTATTTTATTCATTAAAAATATCAGGTTCAAACAAATAATTAAACCAGACATCGAAGAAAATTATCTTTTTTGTTTCAGTACGTCATTCAAACAAGTCTTACTGTGCAATAATTGTTTGTTCAAGCAATTTGTAATAAAAATTCCTTTTTGGGATTTTCAATATAAATTCAGTTTTCATCCCTATCCCATACTTAATGAGAAAATAAGTGTTTAAATGCAGACTGATGTTGCTTCGTCTGAAACATTTTCCTAGCCTACAAGATTTTCTTGGAAAATAACAATTGATCGTTTCATTCTTGATTTTTCTACAATACGTTGTTTTGTGATGCAGCTTCTTTCAGTAAACATAAGAAAATTCTAAGACTTTTCTAATGCCGTGGAGAAGACGACACTGAAAATATTTGCACCAACTTAATGACAAATTAGGTTTTGAATACAAACAAAATTACGTTTCACAAATATTAAATCTGATTTAATGAGGACCAATGAATAAAAATAAATAAAAGAGATGAAGTGGGATTTGTCATTTTGTGGAGGACTGTAGATTCAGTCAAATATTCATTTTGGCACCTCCCACCACAAGTCACCATTTACACCAATTTCATGTGGATTATTGTCCTGTCGATCCAGGATGTTTTTTCAACCGGAATCAACCATCCGTCCGTGCATGGAGTACTGCTGCCATTTATGGTCAGGTGCCCCTGCCGTTCTCCTCAGTGCTCTTGACAAGCTCCAAAGGAGAGTCTGTTATGTGATAGGTACTGATCTGGCGACTCGACTGCAGCCACTTCCCCATCGTCGAAATGTGGCCTCCCTTTGTCTGTTCTATAAACACTTTCATGGCTTCTGCTCGGACGAGCTTAAGTCACTGATGCCTCCTCAACAGGTGTTTACTCGTGCAACCAGACTGGCAACTGGTTCCCACCCATTCACAGTCAGGTTAGCCAAATGCAGACGACAATTCTACTCCTGCAGCTTCTTCTCTCGCACTTCCCGCCTGTGGAACTTGCTCCTGTATTCTTGCTTTCCTGACGGCTACAACCTCCAGAAATTTAAATGCAAAGTCAATACTCATCTACTAACCACTGGACTCTAGCTCTCTCCCCACCCCTGTATAACCTTTCCTTTCTCTCCACCTATGTATCTGTCATCGCACCTGCTTTCTATTGTTCCTTTCTAACTAGTTTGTACTCCTCACTCTTTTCTAATTAATCTTATTACATTTATGTAACCCCCTGCACATCAGTGGCGTTTCTGCCTTGCTCGGGGTGAAATGATTAAAAAAAAAAAAAAATTTCAAACATTGTGCTCTTCAGCAGGTGCATGTTGATCTGAGTAACCTATGATAGTTCATGAATTTAAAGACATAGTAATTGTGAGTTCAATCCCTGGGCCAAGCAGTGTGTACTTGAAACCAGTGGAAACAGTGCAAGCAATAACTGAGCAGTATTAAAACTAGACATGGGCAGTGAATCGAGAACAGTCTACTGTTGTTTAAATAAAGTGATAACAACAAAGATGAGGACTACAGTCAACATATAAATTATGACAACTCCTTATTCTAGAAATTCACACAGAAATTTTCATTTATATATATTATATATATATATAAATGAAAATTTCTGTGTGAATTTATTTAAACAACAGTAGACTGTTCTCAATTCACACAAAATTCTTGCATTTTTGGAAGGCGTTACAATTTGACCATACATATCAAACAAAAACGGACTTAAATTGATAGAGGAAACTTGTCCCTCATATAAATAATGCTCAGTTGACTAGTGAACTAATTTTTTTAATTTAGTCCTGCCAACAGTAATGTCTTTGTAGATGATCCAAAGTAAATCATATTAAATTCATTTTTGTTGGTAGCAGATGGAGAAAAGTCTAATTGGAATTAAACAAAATAGTTTTACAAGAGTTCACAGCTTTTTTCCCTTTCTATTTTAGGAACAGAATAATGGGTTTATTTGATGACCAAAATTTAATGGAAATACATACCAAAGTATTTTTTGGTAGAATCAGTTTCATAAACTGTGACAACACCTGGTTTGAGAACACCAAGTGTAGGAACGTGATCAGGAAGAATACCGAAATTCCCAGACAAAGCTGGAACATCAACTTGGTTCACTTTTGCGTTGTTGTAATAAACCTGAAAGACAAGATGACATTAATGAATGAAATGCTAACAAAATTGTATTTACTGAAGAATGAAAGTGGGGGAGGGGGGGAGTGTAATCTTTAAAGCAATTTGTTTCTTTGAACATGGCCTCATTCAGAACTGGTTACCAAATGATGACACTCTGTCGCTTGTACAAACAAGAACAGATCTACAATTCTAGATTTTTCAAAATTTATATTTGATTTGATTGCCAGTTCAATTAGATTTTGATAGAATCAGAAGATTCACATACAACATATACGAGGCCTTGTCTGGAAAGCAGCCAACCATCTACTTCTTGTCCCAAGTTATTATGCAAATCAAATAAATCTCAAAATGTTCTAAACCAATATTTGTCAAATTTAAACTCTTCTCTTACATCCTTATTAAAATATTTAACTAAATTTTTGCCATTTTTAATGGTAAGCTTTTCAGATATTTGAAATTTGCAAAAATGGACTGACTGAAGTTAGTGCGCAGATTAAGTTAATATTAGTTTAAGACTTCTGAAATGTAATAAAACTATTTTTCTTTTAGTCCATAATGTTTACACAAGGGGAAAGGGAAAGATCTAACAACTGCTGAAAAACAGAAAATAAAGTTATTAAGTGAGAGAATGTCCAGATTGAATATTTCCTCGGACAAACACGATAAAGAAGGCAGTTGAAAATATAAGTCGAGAACTCAAAGCAAAGGAAAAGGCTTTAAGAACTTGCTTCTTTGAGATAAATGCAAACTGAAGTGAGTTATAATGAAACAACCACTTTAGACCAGCGCTCAGATCTTTGAAAAGGTTGGAATTGAGGGAATCAAGAACAACAAAACGTGGAATATTTTGTGAATTGGGAGCTGTATAAAGAAATCTACTGGGAAAGCTCCTCTCACTAAAGCAAATAATTTCAAGTGTCAAAATTGGGTTGAAAAAATACTTGAAAATTGACTTTTCTAAAGTAAATTTCATGGCTGAATCTCAAGTTGCATGTGATAGACCTGATTGATGGCACAAAAGATGGATTTTATCCAATTCAGATGTGCCTGTAGCTAAAAAGGGAAACAATGAGGCGGTAGTTGTAGGATACAAGCTGGAATTGTTGACCAAACCATTATTGAACCATTCAAAGTTGATGAAGTTAAGCTGAACAGTGCTAACTATAGCGATTTTATGAACAAGACTTTTGTTTGTATGGTATTTGTCCCAGTTTCAAAGTGAAGTGTATGTTTATGCACAACAATTCTCCTTCTCATGTTTATCCGGAAATTCTTTGAGTATGAAAGATTCACAGGAGAGAAGATAATAGAATGGCCACTATCAAATCTTGCTCTGAATCCAATTGAAAATCTATGGTCAACTGTGAAGATGAAATTATATGAAGTTGGCAAACAATATAATAGCAAAGCAGAGCTATAGGAAGAATTAAAATGACCATGTCAGAAATTGAACCTGCTGAACTAAAAAACTAACAAAATTAATGGATAATAGATTACTGGCTGTTATTAAGAAGAAGGTTCATTATATTAAAATGTAAAAGGTTCAAAGACATATGTTTTTATTATTTGTTCTGTTAATTGGTGTTGATCAATTTTTGATGATTTTATGACATTTCTATTGAAGTAAAATGTGATTATTTGGTTTTGCATAATAACTTCAAATGACAGTTTTTCAGAATACATCAAATAACTTCAATAAAACATTGATGATGACCTAAAATTTTAATAATGTTGAAACTTTCACTTCATTATGCTTAACCTATTGTTTGAAGCTTAGTTATACTTTTCGGGAAAATATAGTTTTGTTAAATGTAATCATGTCCCGTTTGCAGACTTTCAGTATAAATTGTAAAGTTTAAAATGTACACGGTGGGGAAATTAAAAATTTCCATGACGTAAGTAAATTGATACCAAGTATCATTAGATTTCAATCAAAGTGTTACTGAGGAATGTTTTCCTCAAAAAGAGAATTAAATAATTTTTAAAACCCTCCCCAACCCCCCTATGTCATGCTTAGGTCTTTAAACATCTGACATAATTACAATTCTTTGATAATTAATTTACAAAAATAAGAATAATTAATATTAATGAAATATTAATTTTTTTTTTAATCAAATTTATTACAATACCAATTCTATCAAATCTGAAGATATCACCTCCCACCCCAATTTTCAACTCTATAGCCACTGTTGCCCTGATAGATGGCCAAATAACATCAAGACTGGAGAGCCAGTTCTTAAGCTATTTAAAACCACAGGTTACTTTCTAAAAGAGATTTCATACATTTTTTCAGAATGTATTTAAAGGGGTCTGCTGTCTGTAATTCATATTAATATCAGTTTTACTTACTTAGCCTTTAAAGTCAGTCAGTCAGTTAAGTGCCATACGTGATACACGCTTGGGCGATCATGTCTCGAAAAAGACATGACTGACTGGGCAGAAGATTATCCCGCAGTAGGTTGCCATTGCTTTCTGCGGTAGACTGGTTACTGACCAAGGCTATAGAACCCAATCTGTCCTGTTGTTTAACCCATAACTGGAAGGAAGAGACGGATTAATACCTTTCCCAAGGGTATTTGTGCGTAAGTGAATGCAATGAATTCAGCTGGAATTCGAACTCGGCTTCCTGATTTCTCATTCTGAGCTGATATCCACTGCACCACAACGCACATCCAGCCTTTCAAGGCTTGTGCTAAAAAAATTGATGGGACAGCGGCAAAAAATAATTTCCTTGCTCTAATGTTCAGTAAAGATTTTGATCTTTTAAGGCTGTTCTAATGTTTTTCTTATTTGTTGAAATATTTATCAAGAGAGCATTAGACAAAAGTTCTCTAGTTCAATCTTGGCTGTGTGCATGAATATTATTTCATGTAAATGGCATTTTAGGACACAGAAAAATTTCAGTGTGCATTGATTGAATTCACTTTAGAGAAAAGGGAGTTCTCAACAAATTTAGATAATCTTCACTTCAAACAAATAAAAAAAGTTTATGCAATTTCTGTACGAACAGGAAGATATATAAAATTAAACTGTTATTGTTACTTACAGCCTTGTAAATCTGAAGAATTTAATGGTTTATAGTAGGGGAAAAAGTGGAGTTAATATGCTTTTTACAATGTAATATTAAACTAGCTGGTTTGTTCTGGAAGTAAATAGCACAATAAATATTAACACATATTTCATGACATTGTGTTCACAAAGAATTGATTGAAAATACTTAAGACTAATAAAATGACAATCTTTTGAATTCAAAGATTATTCTTAATGACATGATAAATGAATAGGCTATCTTGCCAGTACCATTAAAACAGGCATCAAGTTTATCTTGCCAATAAATATAGTGTTTTAGAGCTAAGAATATATTACATTTGAGATCGTCAACACAGTGATTGTGTGAGTTGTGTAGGCTGGACTTAAGATTCTGTGGTCTGTGATTTGTTATCAGTGGGCGCACCTGAAGTATATTGGCAAGAGAATCATGCCCAAGGGAAATTTTGAATTTGAATTTCTCAGAAAGTTCAGAAACTTCTATATTTCTTTTAATAATTGATGATGAATACATGACTTTAACTTCTTTTAACAATTGATAGTGAAAAT
This sequence comes from Ascarosepion bandense, assembly GCA_037127315.1. Lineage (NCBI taxonomy): Eukaryota > Metazoa > Mollusca > Cephalopoda > Sepiida > Sepiidae > Ascarosepion > Ascarosepion bandense. The sequence continues at coordinate 123,439 of JBBBDQ010030537.1, forward strand.
AAACTTCTGTATTAAATCTGAGTGTTGCTATTTTTAATGTCACCAGACTTCAGATTAATAAAAAAATATTTACTGGTAAAATAGCCTCTTCCAATAGTAAATGGTTATCTGAAACTCTAAGGTAAACTATTATTAATGAATTATTCAAGTGCTAAATTCACTTTTGTCAATTTGATTGCCTCATGAATGCTATTAGTTTTTGTGGTTATAAAAACGTTGGATAATGTATAGTGAGCGAAAAAAAGCAGACCACCTTTTCCTGATCTGGTTATTAAAATATAGTACTTTTTTTTTTTCATTTAAAGAAAGCCTGGTTCTGGGGATTCAAACCCTGTGGCAACATCTCCCTTATTGCCCTAAAGATAGAGAGCTGAGGGATACTGATACCAGCATGACAGTAGTCATGGAAACTGGGTAGTTTTTGTCCTTCATCTATTATGAATGGAATCCTACATTAAACTAACTTTATATTGCATCCTTCCTTCATGGGGTATGGATGAGTTCAGTAACTAAACTAACAACGATGAGACTGAAATTTGTTGCATTTCGCTTACATGCATTTTTGTACATACGCTGTATACATTGCACAACAATACACATTGAAAATAAAGATTGCATTGAATTTATTAGGTGATTATCTGTCTGCAAACATACAAAATTTAATACTGCTAAAATGTTTATAAAAAAACAGTTTCTGAAGTATAAGAATAAGTTCAAATACATTATAAATATTTATATTTGGACTATGGTCCCTATATTTGTTTTTATCTTGATGTTTCAGCCGTTGTGCTCTCTGGCCTTCCTCATTACAAATAACTGAGAAAAAAAAAGAAAAAATGATACTCTGATTATTTAGATAAATGAAAAGTTTCTTGATTCATAATGTGTTATTTGCATAAATTTAAAGAAAAATAATTCGTATGACTTTAAAAAACAAAAAAGTGTTACTGTATATTATTTTTATTTGCTGCTAAAACAAAATTTTTTAAAATGTCATTATTTTAATTGATTCCAAAATTAAATTCTAAAAAAATCTAAAAAAAGATTTTACTTTCTTTTTTTTAGTGACGTTACAATTAGAAATGAGTGAAAAAAAAACAAAGTTATTAAAATATTTTGACAGCATTATTAGTTTGAATAACTAGAAAAAATCGCAATAACAAACTAATTTTATAAAGCACACAAAAAATATTTTTAACTTTTTACTGTTTTTAATTATGATAAAAAAAATTGCCAATACAATTTTTTTTTGTTATACCAAATTTCATTGTAAACTTTTACCGTTTGGATTTTTTTTTAACTTGTTACAGTAACTTTGATACTTTTTTTTAAAACACTTCCACAAAATTATTTTTCTTAGACTTACAACTTGTATTTATTTGGAATAAAAGGTCAAGCCAAGAGTTACTTCTTGATTTCGAGATTTTAAATCTCATCACTTACACAAAAATAGCCTATCATTTCCCACTAGATTGATCTTTCACAACTATACCTAGAAAAAATTCTATATAAAAATCTTGCTAAGTTTAAGATTTAGTTTTAATAATCTTAATCAAAAACGTAAGATTTTTTTAGCGCTTCGATGAAGGCACATGTTAAAACCGGTCGTCGTGTCCTTTGAAGCTGTCTTTTTAACTTACCTCTCCAGGACTAGCAAAAGTGAAAGCCATGTCGGCGTAACCCCTGGTCTGTTTCGGCATAGAAGCAACTGCCAAACGGCTTCCATGGCGAAGTAAAGAACTAAATCGGAGTGAATGACGAGCCAAAGCCATTTTGTTCTTCTTTTCTATCAGTGTTTGTCTTGACAGCCGCAACTTGCCCTTGAAGATGGAAAGCAAGAACCGGAAATACAAGAGAATTATCTCCCCTGAATTCAATTTTCCTGTCCGCCCTCCGATGGCATCTATAGAATTGTTTTTTTTTACGCCAACCTAACATAAACAATATATATATATATATATATATATATATATATATATATATATATATATACTTATTATTATTTTATATGCCATGTCCTTTCAGGACGTAGGAGATCATGGCTTTTCATATGTCCCTGTCCCTGACAGGGTGTCCAGAAAGTCTATGTGCATTTAAAAAGATGTATAACTTTATTTGTACTTGTGATAGAAATAATCTGTAAAAAATGTTAAAGTTTAATGTACCTAGTTTTAAGTATAGCTATTGAATAATTCTTTACCACAAAATTTGCAACAATTTTTAGATAAGCAAAAAAAATTTTTTTTTTTTCAAAATCGATTTGATTCATGGCTTCAACTGAGGTAAAAGTAAACTGTGTCCTTTGCTTGGCTGAACTGAAATCTAAATGTGAAAACAATTGTGTATGTAACCAAACGTAGTTCATTAGAAGATTTGAAAGCTAAAATAACTACTGGGATTTCAGGCATTACTGTAAATCATTTGGCAAAAAGTTTTTTGTGAACTGCAAAATCGTATTACCCACTGTATTGATAATGATAGAGGACATGTGTAAACTTAAATAAAATTTCAATAAAACCTTAAAACGTGTAGATTTACTTCTTTCTAATCCTTTTTACAAATTATTTGAATCACAAATACAAATAAAGTTATAAATTTTTTAAAGCACACACAAACCTTATGGACACCCTGTATATATATATATATATATATATGGTTATGTCTTGAAGGCAGTCACAATGCATTGAGTAAAATAAAGGAAGATAAAGAAGTTTTTTTGGTATTACCTATTATACATTAATATTTTGAGATCAAAATCTCATCTTCAGAATGGCAGAGAAGCGTGTGTCTGTCTGAGTGTGTTCCTGGCCTTTCAAAGAATGGTCATTCCTGGCTGGCTGTCTGCTGTTACTGTTGTCATTAATTTTACTCTGTGTGTGTGTGTGTGTGTGTGTGTGTGTGTGTGTGTGTGTGTGTGTGTGTGGTATGTGTCGATTTATAGTTGGAGTCTTTTTCTGGTCTGATGATATCAGTGATATCATCAGACCAGTGATATCATGATGATATCATTTGCTTCAAGCAAATTACAAAACTTTACTATATATATATATATATATATATATATATATATATATATATATATATATATAATCGGTATCACCCCATGCAAAGCAGATTTACTACTAAAATATAAGAAGTTATTTACAGAGTGTGGAACAGAAACAAAAATGATTAGCAGAAAGAGAAAAGAAAAATCAAGAGGACAGTAGGTAGCGATTGACATTGCATGTAAAAATTTTTGCAGACTAAACTTGATTGGAAAGCATGGAGCTGGAAGGAAGTTTCACTAGTGAGAAATGCGAGAGAAGAAACTATTAAAATAGAATTTATGACTACATCTAACTGGCACACCTGTGTTTTCCATGAAATTTGTTTTGAGGAGAGAAAGAAAATACCATTGTAACTGTCACTATTTGTCATCAATGTTAATACGAACTAGTCAGAGTATATCTGAGAACAGAGCATAATGTGGCTTTAGGGTTGCCCATTAGAAATATATACAGAAACACCTACTCATGTGTGACATGGCACTACAAATAGCCTGATATTATGTGACTGTTGATTACTGCAGCCTCTCTAAGCACTACCAGTTGCAAACAACGACCAACTAACTGTAAACTCAATATCTAATCTAAACTTATTTATAAATGGAACTTTGTGTGTGTGTGTGTCTTTGTGTGTGTGTGTGTCCATTACCTATAGACTCCGAAATGGCTGAACCAATTTTTTTGAAAATTTACACAGTTGTACTATAAGTGTCTGTGAGTGTTCTTAGCTAGGTTTTGTGTCGAGGTACCCTCGATACATATCGAAAATCAATAATCAAAAAAATCGTGTTATAGAAAGAGTGGTCTGATTTTAATCAAATTTGATACACTCATAGACAAAGACATAAGAAACGATATTCAGAAGTTTCAACATTGCAGTTCTTATAATAGTGCAGAAAATCGATAATATATATATAAAAGGCAAGATGTTTGTGTGTGTATCTGTTTATCTGCCTGTATGTCTGTATTTTTTCAGCCCTTTTATTTCAGTTTTTGCTTCGGGTTTGGCCCTAAGTAGGTATAATTGTAATTCTTAGTCTCAGCCATGATACCATTTACTCAGAGGACTTATTTAGCCTTCAAAATTCAGTTTACGATGAAAAAACTTATTTGATATTGATACCAGGAAATCAAAATTTGACTTACATCCATTCATTTTTCTTTCAGTCTATGGTTTTGCTTTAACTGGAAACAACTATTGCTTTTTAGTCTTTCGTGTCAGTGTCCAAAGAGTCTGAACTCCAGGACCATGGATTAGTTTTAAAGCTTTCATTACACCCGAGCAATGCTGGGCTATACTGCTAGTAGATCTTAGTGCATGACAAGTCCTTGCCCACTTTGTTCTATGAGGTAAATCTCTTCATTTGCTACATTCTTTGTATGATACTTGAACCTAAAATAAAATGTTTCAAGTGTTTTTACTTACATTATTTTACTCTGGCACTTCAGAGTGAAATGAGACATTTTGGCCAATTTTAAGCAAAAAGAGGTATCATCTGTGCAGAGAAAACCTAATGTGATGGGGCAAAATGGATTTGATCTTCCAAGTTAGCATGAAAATAGAGCCCAGAAACATTTTGGGGAAAAAAATGTCAACTAGTGTAATCAAACATCAAAATTTATTTATATGGCTGTGAATACATTTGGTTCTGAAATTATAAAATACCTCGATTTTCATCTTTTACTGGGAACTTCTTCACCATAACCAACAACACAGATTCAGATTATAATCTGAGTGTTTAAAACCATTCATATTAAGTCTAAGCAGCCTTCTTTCTGTGAGCAGAAAGAATCACTGCTGGGTTTAAATGTAATCTGCCTGTGATTTATCATACTGATTACTTTGTAATATTTTTCCAATGTTTTTAGTCATTCTGCACATTATTTATATGTTTTTTCCTCAAAGTGCAAGAAGCAATAACCAGTTAACACTTTTTTATTGTTATATTTTTTTTAATCCACCACTTTAGAGTGAGTAATTTTTTGGCAAACATAAACCTTTCTACCCACAGTAAGATTGAGTGTCAAATGACACTTTTACCCATGACACCACTTTTATTTTTGCTACCTTCCTTCTGCAGAAATGTTTATTATTTTGTAGGGAGCTCGGTCATGTTTATTAAATCGGCCTTGTGTAAAACATAATCAGACTCCCTATAATTTACAACAAATCAGAAGATTGAGAAGGTTGTTTTTTAATTTCTATAAACAAATGAAAATTTATTTATCAAACAGTGTAGCATCAAATTGTATGTATGAAATCACTAATCTGTGAAAATGTTTTAAGAGAAATAGTAGTAAAGAGTTTAAAGAATTAAGATTTTGTTTGTTTTAGCAAAATATGTGTGCAGAAAAATAAAAGTCCATGTTTTACTGTGTGTATCAACAAAGTAGTTGTAAAATCTTTGTTCCTTTCTTTCTTTTTGCAGATGGCGAGTGAGTGAAGAGGAAGAAAAGGCGATAAAGGAAAAATGTATTTATTGATGTTAACTTTATGAATCAGTTGCAATGTTTTATTGCTGTTGTCTTCTTCTTTTTGTTGACGATGAGTGGGTGAGGAAGTGCGTATGTGTATTGCTGGGACATGTATTTGGTTCAGCTGTTTAAAATTTCTTTTGTTACATTGTAGTGGTGTCCTATTTTATCTCTGCTCCCTTCTGACTGTTTGGCCGATCAAAAAATATGGATAAATAGTCATCTCAAATCACGTGATCAACTCCGATTGCCAGCTTATTTTTTTAGGTGGTAAGAAGCATGATATAAAGTTCCATTTGATGTTTTCTGTTCGATCAGAATCTGGAATTACTAATCTTCACACTAGCTTACAAAATTTGTCTTTCTCTTTTTTCTTTAAAAAATTTGCTTTCAGTGATTTTTATCCAATTTTGTGTGTGCGCAATTCTACTTTTTGTGTTTCAGTTATTTGCTAGAATGATATAAGATTTGTATCCTCTTGTTTTAAAAAGCGATGATTGGAATTATAATAAACCTAAACACTATAAAAGTGAATTTGTACATTTTCTTTGTTCTTGAGAATCGACAACAGCATTAATAAACACCATTTACTTATAAGATTGTTTATCTACATTATTCATTTATTATATTATTTATTGAAATGATTGGCAAAACATCAGCTAACTGGCAATTGATTCAAACTTTATAAAATGGTAAATGTTTTCATGATTATTTCTTTATAAATTGGTAGGTAATATGGATTTCCTTATAGTTGGTTCATATATTTTAATAATGTAGTAAATGTTTATAAATCTATGCATAAAAATTGTTTTCATATTTATTTCTTTATAAATTAGTAAATGATAAATATTACATTGTATTACCAAGCAAGTCTTTTTCTCTAAATATTTAAAACAATAAGCTTCTTTTAATGCTTAGATTTTAAGTGTTTTGTTCACATTCAATTTCTAAGCATGTTTAAAAACATTTAGTGTCTCTCCATTGAGTTATGGTTAGCAAGCTTTTATGACTGTCGGGAATTTAACTGTCAATTGATATTGTTGGGTTATGTTTGACTCTCTACACTAGCAAGGAACCTTGACAAGAAAACACAAAAAATATGGTGGGCATGAGACATAATCACAGAAGAAACATTTAACTTAACCAACAAAATATTTGAAAAAACAATATATACAATGTGATACAAGTTGAACGTACTTACAATCACAATGTTACTATATTAATTCCTCCCTACTTATCTTAATATAACTACAGAGGCTAATAATTTTATTTAACTACATATTAACAGATTTTTTTTAGGTCATGAACATCTGTTTTTTGATTGCTGTCAGGTCACAAACTTCGACTGAGGGTTTTTTTGCAAACTTGACTAACTTCTTTGGTGAACAAGAGTGAGTTGCTACTGTTAATTTTTTTTTTTTAAGTGTTTTTTTTTTGTTCATTTTTTGCTTTGGGCAACACAAAAAGTGCCAAGTTTGAATTCCATCTGGGTTTGTTACATGCACTTATATGCAAATACCCTTGGGAAAGACATTAATCCATCAAAGCTATGGTAGGAGATCTTTCATGAAAAATCATTGTTATTCTCAAAAACATTTTTCATGCAAAAGAAAACAAAAAATACAAAAATTATTCTTACAATTCAAAATATATTTTGGCTTTAAATAACACAGAATGGGTTGATAAACTGTAAAAAAACAAAAAAACAAAACAAAACAAAACATCAACATGCAAATCTTAATTTAACAAATATGTAGTAGAAATGACTTGTAAAATATATCTTTACTTTTAATTTTATATTAATTAGGGTAATTTTTTGGTTCAAAGTTAATGTGTGTGTTGTTCTTGAAGATAAATAATGAATGACTATTTTGAAAGCATCATTTGTTTGACCTTTTCATTGATACTATGACCTTGAAAAAGTTGTAGATTTGGTGTATATTGTATAGCAGTTGCGTGTTCTCATACAAATAAATTAAGAAGAAACAGACAAAAACTTCAAGACCATTTTATTTCCTACTTTTATATACACTGTAGTGAAACTGAGTTCTCAATGTCTCTTGGATTTCTTTATACAGTTTTCTTTTACTGCTTCAGAAGTTAGAGTAAGTAAGTATAAGCTTTATTATAATGATCAAACTCAAGTCAGCATTGCACAGAATTGGAATAACTAAAGAAAATGTTGTACTTACTTTATTGCTAGATGGTTTAAACATAGTTATGGTATTTCTGTTTTCTTTCTATTGGTCCAGAATTTAGGGTAAGTATGTGTGTTGTGGTGCAGTGGATATCGACTCGGAATGAGAGATCTGAGTGCCGAGTTCGAATTCCAATTGAATTCCTTGGATTCGCTTATGCACAACTACCCTTGAGAAAGGTATTAATCTGTCTCTTCCCTCCGGTTATGGGTTAAATAATAGGACAGATTGGGTTCTATAGCCTTGGCTGGCAACCAGTCTACCGCAGAAAGCAATGACAACCTACTGCAGGATAATTTTCTGCCCAGTCAGTCATGATTGTCCAAAGTGTGTATCACGTATGGCACTTAACTCACTGATGGATGGACTGCATTATAATGGTTTTGCTCAAATCAGCTTTGCACTGAGTTGGAATGAACGAAGAAAGAAGGTCCATGGCGTTTTTATTTAATTTAATAAATTAAGATTGCTCATTAATGATATGCTGTAATTTCTTATAATAATCCACTTTGTCCAAAATTACATATGTATTAGCTTTAATAGACAATAATATTAGAAATGTTTTTTTTTTAATTTTTTTGCAGCACTTTTGTTGTTAGAATATTGTAAAAGTTATTGCAAGGTGTGCAGTCTTTTAGGCCCTCTGCCATTATAATGTCTTAGGTCAGGATGGAATTTCATTGTTTTGTCTGCTTCAAGTTGGGATAGTGACTGGTTTAGAATTTCATTTTCAGTCTTCTTTCGATTGAGGTCAAATTTAGGCTGGAGATGCCAATTTTTGCAAGATTTAAGAATGTCTTCTGATCATCTGTTAATTCATAACTGGATAGGTATATATATTTATCACTGTTAACTGAAAGTAAAATATTTCATTGGTATAAGTTGCAAAGCTTCTTTATAATTATTTATCTGTGTTCATCACCATTAATACTTAGGATGATATGGTGCTGTGCTTCCTTTTATTCAGGTTCAATATATATATATATATATATATATATATATATATATATATATGAAATGATTTTTTTGAACATTATTTTTGATTGATACTCTTATTTAAGTAGATATTCTGTACGATATTTACAATAAATTTTTATTACAAAAATGTGTGTCATTCAGCAGGATGACACATATTTTCGTAATAAAAATTTATTGTAAATAATCAGGCCAGTAGATATAAATATATAATACTGTCTAATTAAAAACAGAATATCTACTTAAATACGAGTACCGATCAAAAATAATGTTCAAACAAATCATTTCAAATTGTCAGTTGTTTATAACCAAGTTTCGTTAATCTTCGTTAATTTCCATAATAGATATATATTCATGTATTGAACCTTAATGAAAAGAAAAGAAACTATAAAGATGTACTAGGAAAATCTGGCCATAAGAACATTTTAGAATACAAGCCTCAACCAGACAAATAAAAGACAATGATAGAAAATGAAACGGTATCTGGTTCAACCCACCATTTAACTTAGAAGGAAAAAACAAAATAGGACAAACACTTCCCAAAAATCTCAGGACTAAACAAAATTTTCAATAGGAATACAATCAAACTGAGTTATAGCTGTACCAGTAATTTAGAAAATTTTATAAAGAAACAAAATGCCAGAAATTTAAAGAATATCGTACAAAACAAGATCATTAATAAGGATGTAACTGCAGGGACAAAAATAAATGCCCACTTCAAAGACTTTCTAATATAAAAAATGTCATTTACAAAGCAAAAGTACATGACTTAAATGGTCAAAACAAAATATATTTGGGATCAGCCAAAGACACCTTCAAGACCAGGTGGTTTAATTACAAGTCTACATTTAAAATAGAAAACTTAAAAAACTTAAAACTTAAAAAACTGTACAAAATTGGCTAGCCACACGTGGAAATTGAAATTAAAATATGGAAAAGACCCAGACATAACATAGAGTATAGTGAAAACAGCCAAGCCTTAAAACAGTAGCAAAATATGTAGACTGTGCCAGGAAGAAAAGTTAGCTATTATGTTATTCCCAAACAAAAATGAATCACTGAATGAAAGAACAGAAATTATGGCTAAATGTAACCATACCATAAAATACCTATTAGGGTCATACAACCATGGATGAAAATGTTATAACTTTTTCTAATTTTTGAAAATTGCTCATTCGTAAAAAAATCCTTGTTACATGAGCTTTCTTAAAAAAATGGTAAAATCAGTTATTGCAAATCGCCTGAAGATGCCACATGGTAGAAACCTATATCGCATAATAACTCATTTACAAATGAAAAAAATATTCAAAAGTTCTACAATATTATTGTATTGAACACTTTTTTAATACAACTGTGTACTGGTCTAAAACTAAGTAATTAAATAATTATATATATATATATATATATAAAATAGCATTAATCCTAGAAAATGGCTAAAAGTTTAACCAAAAGCGCTTGGATAAACAAAGCATTTGGACAATTTTTTCTATAATTAATGTTCTCAAAAGAAAAAAATATCATAAGATCACATAAAAAATTACATAAAAAAATTAACCATCACACCTTGTCTGTCATTTTTAATGAAAACTGCATATATATATATATATATATATAAAGAAAAATGTTATTTGTATATTTTATTTACTTGACATTTAGGAACACATTTTTTTTAAATCACTAAATTCCTTTTTTATTTTAATCCTCGATGCTAAATTCTAATTTTCAAGTTTTTCATGTTACAAATGTAAATTGTTACATTTGTAGATAACTTAAAAATTATAACAAATAAATTGTTGATGCAGTAGAAAAACAAATCACTAGACATATAAAAAAGGATTTCCCCCCTTGCTTATGGGTTTGAACAAATTGAAAGAACTTCAAATTTTTCTCCATTGAAAACCGGTTACTATAACACTTTACAACAGGTCATAGTCAGTCGACTAAAGAATGCTTGCTCATCAACATAAATCTACACCAAGCAAGTTTTTTTCCCTAAATGTCTAAAGGAAGTAACCAGAGATTAAAAGCCCATATATATATATATATATATATATATATGTGTGTGTGTGTGTGTGTGTGTGTGTGTGTGTGTGTGTGGTGCTCCCCATATAAAAAATTGACTTTGTGTCACATCCTCCCCTAGTGGTGGGGCAGGGGTATATCAGACATTGACAACTGAAACATTTGTGATCTTATCCCAGACAAAGCTAAAGGTTGTAATTGATAAATATTTCATTTATTTTTACATAATAAATGTTTTGTAAGTGTACAAAAATATTTTTATCAAAAAATAGAAGTTTTCAACCCTGTATTTAGTTTCTATTTAAAAAAAAAGAATGTTGTGAACTTTTCAGTTGCCTTTTTTTCTTTTTTAAAGTGACCATGTAAGGTTTAAGCAAATACAATAAAAATAGAATAATTATGTAAATAAAAATAACTGGTGATTTATAATGGGTCATTTACACTTACAGAGACAAAATTTAGCATTTAAACAGTGGATTCAAGAGAATTTTAAAAAGTTTACTTTTCATGTTATAAAGAGCGTTTATACACAGACATTTTTAACTTTATGATTTATACATCAGCCCCTTTGTCCCAAAAATATATGCCATGTAGTTTTTAATTATTTATTTATTTATTTTCTGTTTTGTTGTTAAGGGGGGGGGATAAGAAGCAAACGAAATCGAGGCTGTGACCTCTAACCTCTTGCACAAGTGCCTACGTCACAGTATAAAATCAAAGAGGATTTGCCAGCTGTTTCACATTCGATTTGGATAGTGATGTATCCTCATAAGAGTCAATTTTAATTTCCAGAAAAAGAAGTTTGAATATCTTCTACGTTTTTTTTTCTTTCTCGTTGTATGGTTATGGCTGGTAATGAATTGGCTGATGGTTCCACCACACGACAATTTGTTTTTACCTATCCGTTGCTTCGTGTACGAAGTACTGTTGTTGTTTATATGTCTGACCGGGGACTATTTGCCTCGTACTAACACTGTCAGCCAATTGATAGATAAATATTACGGTCTTAAGGCAGTACTGGACAATTTAGTACACGGACTCGTAGGATTTCTGTCATGGGCAGTGGTCATCGAATTGGATTTAGCATCCCTAATCTTCCCGGTTGTGTCATCATCAGAAGGATCGTCCAAGACTTTGTCGGGAGGTCCAGACCCCGACGTCCACCTGATTACTTGTTTCCTTTCCATGGTATTGGCGATGATTGTCGATATTGATCATTTTGTAATGGCAAGAAGTTGGCGTTTAAAGGTAAGTAAATAAGAAACAATAATTAAAAAAATATATGTGTATTTTTGAACGTTCATTTTTTGAAAGGGAAATTTAAATCGCTCAATTCGACGCTTTTTCGAATTAGTTTCATGTTGGATTATGAAATAAGGCAATCGATGGGCATTGTTTTAGTAGTTGGCGAGGCTCGATACAAATTACTAAAAGAAAGAAGAAACTGGCTTGAAAATTAATAAAACTAAAAAAGAAGTCTTGCAGGAAAACTATTTTTGAGTAGAACTAAAAATAAAAAAATGTATTTCCTCGACTATCGCGTGTCTCTTCTCTTAAATTAATTAACTTTAATGCTTTGTTTTTTTAAAATTGATTACTTACTATTAAAAACAGGGATCTGTGGTCTTGTCTGGAAAATACTTTTTTTATGTTGATTAACGTAAGGACTTGAGTTAAGGTAGTTGCTCGTTCGATTTCAGGTCTGTGTGCGACTTTAGGGGAAAGCTTTTTTAAGCTGTACGAGCGCAGTCTTCGTGCAAATTCTTCATAACAAAACGCGCTAAAAACATTTTCATGTTGATTGCAAGGGAATTCTGATGAAAAGTATTTGGGGAAACATTTTTAATATTAAAAAAAAAAAAATAAAAGGAAATAAAATTAAAAATCAACGAAAACGTTTTCGTTCTTGTGTCATTTCACCAGCGGAGAGTTTGTTGACAAAACATCCACAGACAGTCAGTCAGTGTAACTAAGAAAGTGAAATTAAATCATTTATTTAGGATATTTCTTTTTAATATTGCGAGCATATACACAATTTATTTAGAGCTTTAGATATTTTTTTATTTATTAAGGTTGAGGAGGGAATAATAACAAATTATAAAGAAAAGAAAAAAAAAATCACCTGGTGCTAAAAAAAAAAAACCCCAAAAAACACAATTTTGAATTTATCTTGAATCTTTTTTTTTCTTAAAAAAAAAAAATTTTTTTTTAAAAATGTGTGACTCATTTCATTAGATATTATTGAGAATTCCAAAAAAAAAAAAGTAGTCATAAAAATTTACATTCTGAACTATTGTTCTCTTTTTTTTTTTGTTATTTCGGCCGTTGTGTTTTCCGGTCTTCTGAGGTGTATTGATGTGGGTAATCTGCAAGGAATTTTGAACTGGAACATTTTAAAAAAACTTTATATAATCTCTGGCGTAAAGACTGTTCTCGTTTCTCTGCCAATGTTTAAGGATATCGTCACTAGTTTTTATTTTTAGTACTGTGCGTTTTCCACGGAGTCCAAGTACAAGCTGCCCAACCCAGGGATTGAACTAGCAACCGCTATGTCACCACTACTATTATTATTCTAAAAGTTCAGCTTGCTTGCCATTGACGTCATGATGAGGGTCCCTTTTTGGAGTGTTATTGTGTGTAAAGTGCATGTGGAAACATTTACTAACGAGAGGATGAATTGAAGACAGATATGTTAATCTTCTGAGGAGCACTTGCCTTGAGAAGTATTCACTGGGATATTAATTTTTTTTAATGTTATTCTTCTTATCACTCCTTCCTCCCTCCTGACAAATTGTACATATAGAAACTAGTAAAGACTGGTGGTGGATTTTTGTAGTAACAATCATAATAATGTATTCTGGTGTAAGGAATGCTGTAAATGTTTGGGTCAGTAATTGTGGCTAGCTAGGCTTAATTATAAGGCAAAATAAGACTTTTTGTATTTTTATAAAATAAATAATGTACACCTTTTCTAATCATGAGGTAGCATTTGATTTAAACTTATTGATGTGAAATTTCCTTGAAAAATTTGACATTTAAAAATAAGAAATTAAATTTCTTGATTCAATAACACTTTTTTTACTGAAAATGTTTGATAATGTGGTAAACTTTACAATTGAAAACAAATTGCTAAAGAATTTTATTTTTATATATATATAATTGTTTTTTTTATTGTTTTCAGAAAAGTTATTAGGCTTTTGTTAATTTATTGATTTTAGGTCATACTAATGAATCATGTAAATTATGTTTTTGTTTAAAATTTTGTATAATGAAATGATTTTCTAAATGTTTTTGTATATCTCTCCTGTTAGACAAGAATTCCCGTCATTTCTCATAACAAACTATTTCTCTCAGATTCCAGATCAATGAGGTTTATTTTATTTTTTTAAACCATGAAAAGTTAAAAGAAATGCAAGAAAATATAATCTTTACTCATAATGGATATCAGCTTTGAATGAAGAATTGGAAAGCTGAGTTTGAATTCAAGTTGAATTCGTTGCATTCACTTATGCAGAAATACCTTTGGGAAAGGCATGAACCCATCTCTTCTCTCTTCTAGCTATGGAATGAATAGCAAGACAGATTGTGTTTTATAGCCTTGGTTGGCAACCAGTCTACTACAGAAAGAAATCTCAACCTACTGCAGGAAAATCTTCTGCCTTGTCAGTCATAGATCGAAAGAGATATGATCACCCAAGCATGTACTATGTATGGCACTGAAATGACTGATTTCTTCTGTGTGCTGTGTCCTTCAAAAATTTGGCGATCATAGTTCTCCACAACTTCTTGTCCTTTGTAGCTTTTAGTAAGGTTTGTTTTCTTGCTATTCTTCATAATCTTCTTTTCTGCCAACCATTTACACAAGCTCATTAGATGAGTTATTTAATGTTACAGAAAATCCCGAAGATTAACAAAATGGTTTTTTAACAACCGACATATTGATAGGGGTCACAGGTTCAAATCCTGCCAAATGACGCACATATTCATACAAGATTTATCATAAATAATCAGGCCGGTAGAAATAACTATACAAATATACTGTTTCATTAAAAACAAAATATCTACTCAAATACGAGTATCGATTAAAAATAATGTTCAAACAAATAATTTCAATAAGTTATTTACTGCTTTTCTCCGGCTACTCTACTTTCTATATCCTGTGAGTGTCAAATTTTCCAAGTGCCCTCTCCTCATTATGTACCCCATTAATTCTAAGTATATATTTTGTTTCCATTTTCAACTTTTAGATTAGAAAACTCATTTCCTTAATGACATGATTTACATACGGACTATTGTCTCCCATCTTTGTTATTGTTATGACACTGTTTTGACCATTGTGCCCTTTGTCTTTCAAAAGGTGTACATCAATACAGGTAACCTAGAGAGAATTGTCATATGGGACATTAGTCTAGTGGATTAAAATGTTGATTTGTGAAATTAGGTGCTGACTGACTTTTGCATTGTGCATGAAACTTAGTCGTGCTACTGGTGAGGAAAGAAATGTATAGTTATTATTTGCATAAATTTAGGGAAAGTTCCAGAGATTAACGAAATGGAATTAACAACCGAAATATTTAATTTGTTTCAACATTAGTTTTAATCGATACTCATATTTGAGTATATACTCTGTTATTTATTAACTAAATAAATAATTAAGTCGGTAGAGTTATAGATATAAATATAGTGTTTAATTAAAAACAGAATAACTACTCAAATATGTATTGATTAAAAATAATGTTCAAACAAATAAATTATATATATTAAAAAAATTCAAATTTTTAAAAATTGTATGGCCATTTCAAAGAGTGAATTTAACACCCATCTCATCAATGAGAACAAAACATTAATTACAGTGAGATTTCTGACTGGATTAGTGTTAATATTTAATATTAATAGGATCATTTGGGATTTACCTCCAAGCTGTTTTTTTTTTTCAGATTCATGACCAATATATATATATATATATATATATACACAAGTATATCGTAGGTATGAATGGAATAAAATTCAGTGAGTCAGTTAAGTGCCATACGTGAAACACACTTGGGCGATCATGTCTCGAAAGAGACATGACTGACTGGGCAGAAGATTATCCCGCAGTAGGTTGCCATTGCTTCCTGCGGGAATAAAATTACATATCCAAAAAACACTATGCTAAAAAATATGCTGCGTAGAAAGTAAGAAAATGTTTCCCTGATTAAGGGGGTTTGGCTAATTTTGAACCTTTTAAAAATCTTCAAATTAAAATCAGCACCATCATCTTGAAGTTTTTAATTAAACATGTAGTGCTGAAACAAAATAGCTACTTTTGTAGTGATATTATAATATATTTATGTTAAGATCTCTAAACAAATATATATATATATATATATATATATATATATATATATATATATATATAAAGATAATGGCAACCTGTGAAGACTGAGAGTATAATCCAAAAGATTTTATCTAATTAATATAAAATATCAAGTAGAAAAAAAATAAACAGTTCAATGGATATTATGATGAGAGAAAAACTCAACCCAGAATTAAACGGTTATAAATCCAGAATTTATTTCAGCAATGTAAAAATTTTTTACCCTTGCCTTGTTTAGAAGTGTTGGGATGTCCGCGCCTATTCGGCTATAATGGACTATTCCATTACTATGTAAAGTAATGGTGGCATCTACGTAGGGGAGTGTGCCGAGCAGCCGATCGACAAGTCAGTCGTAAACTTCCGGTGACGACCCGGAAGTACCCATTGCTCATACTACGTCTTACGACGGTTGAGACGATTAACCCTTATTCTTGTATTGGATACTAATAACCTTTGTAAATACTATTTTCACAGAATACAACAATTAACCTATTCCTGTTGTTTAGTTATTTATTCTTACTCACGACATAACAGTGGCAACGAAGATTGTCGACATAACAAGAAGTTTGATGAATAAATAAATGTTAATTTCACTCAAAATATTTAAAAAAAAAGAAATATATATATATATATATATCCTCTCTATTATATATAAAAACCATTGTATATTTGAGTGTGTGTGTGTGTATGTATATATATATATATATATATATATATGTGATTTCTCTTCTATCACATTCATAGAGAGCGAGAGACAATAGCAAGGCAGTGTCGGCTCAGTTCATTCTTTTTACTACAAGTTATGAAAAATCTTGCCACATGTTTGCTCTTTTGTAACAATATTTAGCGGAACAGAAGTAATTCATTTTTATTAATTATTTATTAGTCTATGGCTATATTGTGTTGAATACACCGGTTCCCATCTGATCACTGAAGTTAAGCAACATCGAGCCTGGTCAGTACTTAAATGGGTGACCATTTAGGAATACCAGGTGCTGTAAACGTAAGGACCAAGAATGGATTTATAACCATTTAGTTATGTGTCTTGAGGTTTTTTTCTCTATTTATTATATAGAATAGCGAGCATAAAGATCAGAACAATGTTAAGAAAAAGTCCAAATGTGAAATAACTTTTTTATTTTAAAGCTTCAAAGAACATTTTATCAAAGAAAAATAAGGACATAAAGGTAAATTACATAAATCCAAAATATAAATATAAGAAGCTCAATAAACTTATTTTGATAGATAAGAAGAATTATATAACATTTGAAAAAAAATAGATGATCAAAAACATGAGAACGATTAACAAAATCATTCTATTATAATGGATACATCATATCCAAATGAAAATGGCGTTCATAATTTATTAGTACTTGATGTGAAAAACCTTTACTTTCAATCACAGATTGACATCTTTTGCAACACGAGTGAATTAATGTCTTGCATTTATTAACGGATATTTTCTCCAATTCTCCTTTCAAATTTGTCCATAGTTCCTCGACGTTTGTTTGATTATTTTCCTTTAGCTTTTTCATTTAGTAACTTCCAAACATTCTTAATAGGATTCATGCCTGGGCTTTGAGCAGGCCTCTCCATAACAGTAACATCCTCCTCAGAAAGAAATGTCTTAACAGACTTCACTGTGTGACATGGCATGTAATCTTGCATAAATACAGTTGGTTGATTAATTGCAGTTCTCAAATTAGGTACAACATGTTTCTTCAATATCTCTTTGTATACAGTTGCGTTAATTTTACCATGTAGCCTAACAAGAGGTCCCATACCGGCAGCTGAAATCATGCCAAACACCATCATACTTCCTCCTTCAAAGTTAACGCTGCTTTTAGTGCACTGAGACAAATGTCGTCCTTTAGAACTGTGTCGAACGAGCCTTCTCCCTTCACAACCGAACAGGTTAAACTTTGACTCATCGCTGAAATGAACACAATCTCACTGTTCTTATGTCCACATGATGTGTTCAGTGACAAAATTCAATCAGCTCATTTGATTCTTTTTAGAAATGTAAGGCTTTGTAGAGGCTGCTCAACTGTTCATTAATTCTTTGGGAAAATAGTGAGCCTTGATATTTTAATGTCAAGGTTAGCATTAGCTTTTTTAGAGATAGCAGTTGCTGTCACAAGTCGATCCTTTTTTTGATTCTTTACCAATCTGTCTTCCATTGCCGTAGTTTTCCTAGGCCTGCCAGTTGGTTTCTTGGCTTCACATGACCAAGCTTCCTCAAGTTTTCTTAAAATATTATGAATAACACTTTTACATTTACCCACACTCTTTGAAATATCCCCAATTGAGAGTTTATCTTCATTATGTAACTTGACTATCAGTTTTCTAAGTATCAATGACGTCACAGATTTTTTCACCATTTTTAGAATGCAAGAGACAGTAAAGAGCTGGTGTAATTTAGTAAAATAACCCAATTTTATTTTCTTACACTAAAAAATTTTCAAAAATGCAAAATAATTATTAAATTTTATGGATTTATTTAATCATTCTGATGCTTTCGATCATCTATTTTTTTCAAATGTTATATAATTCTTCTTATAACTTTATCAAAATAAGTTTATTGAGCTTTATATTTTGGAATTATATAATTTACATTTATATCCTTACTTTTCTTTGATAAAACGTTCTTTGAAGCTTTAAAATAAAAAGTTATTTCATATTTAAACTTTTTCTTAATATTGTTCTGATCTTTATGTTCACTACTATATATATATTGATTGTTTAATTACTTAGTTTCTGGTAGAAACCTAGGTTGAGTAATAACTCGTTTACAAATGGGAAATATATATATATATATATATATATATATTTCCTTCCTGTTATGTTAAAGGGTTATGTTATGTTATCCTGTTATGTAAAGGGTATTTTGTTTGTTTTTTCTTTTGTCTTAACGTAAGATACTCATTAGTAGATATATCAATATTTATGGTCATGTCATTTTATATGGCATATCGATATAAATATTTTGCTATCATTTTTGATTCCACGGCTTACTCGTGTAAATATATATATATATATATATATATATATATATATATATATACAACATAAAAAGAGTGGATACTTATATTTGTACATGCCTTATTCCAGATATTGACCACATCTACCCATAAATGCAATATAACCTTAAGACTTTATTTTTACCATATATCTAATTGTTGCAAATGTTAGGCTACAATCAAAATAAATCAAAGTAAATAGTGTTTCTCTTGTCATTTGTTTCTTTCAAATGAATAATACATTCGAATTATTGATTTTTCTAACACCAGCTGTTAATATTAACTTTATAATTGCAAATAGAAGACTTAATGCTGCCTTGAATACATATACACAATTGTGCTAAAGCAAAGAGTTTTCACAATTATAGTAACAGATATTTTTTCTTTTTTTGACGTTAGTACTTAACATATTTTCTAAGCTTAGTTTAGTCTGACACAAAGCAGAATATGGGAGATGAGTCTGGAAAAGTGTACTGCACCAATGTCCTAAATGAAGAAAGTTTGGTTGTCTTGGAATCTGCAGGTTGAAACTTTGATTCTTATCTGAGCTTGAACACTGGCCATTTATACCAGTGTTTTATAATATATATATCAGATTAAATAAATTGCAAACATTATGTCTGCTTATTTTTAGTAAAATCCTCAAGGTAATATTCATTAAAAAACTTAAGTTGTCAATTAATAGAATCAATTATGAATATTGCAGTAATGTTTTAAAATGTTTATAAAAAGAACAGTTTTTCATGCTTTAATATGAGCATGACCATGACATCATAACATAAAAAATTCCAAAGTGGATAATCTTCACGTTCTAACTAACGTTAAGCATAACTGTCAACCATTACATTTAAAGGAAAAAGAAAATTTACAGTAATTTTTAGCAACAATATTTTGCAGTTATTTTTTGTTACTACAACTTACATCCCTGATCTCAGGAGACTAAAAGTAATTGAGAACATCAAGAAATGGATAATGAGATCAACTGTAAGAGTTAAAGCGTATGTCTTACTTCTTTTGCTTATAATACATGAAAGATTATCTGTGAGTATGAACTTATTTTATTAAAGGTAAGCAGACATTATATTTGTAATTTATTTAATCTGACATACCTAAAAAAGTATTTTCTGCCAGATTGTTCATTCAGTAATGAATTTGAACACTCTTGGCTACTGGCATGTGTTTATATTGTGTATATAACACACTAAAGTCTGTCTTCCTCCACTGTACGCCAATAGTTTAGTGGTAGAATATCTAACTGATGTCAAATTGGTCAGGCTTCAATCTTGGCTGGAAGTAATCGGATGAGCTGTGATGCAGTGCAACATGACTATCTGCGGATGACTAATACATATATATATATATATATATATATCCTCGCTATTATAATAAAGACTAATGTGTGTGTGTATGTATATATATATATATATATATATATATATATTTTCCCTATTGTCATGCTCAGGGGTTTGGATTATTGTTTTTTTTCTTATGTTTTAATGTAAGTAGGTACGTCAATATATATGCTGCCATCATTTTAGGTACAATATTGATATAAATATTTTGCCATCATTTTTGACAAATACAAAAGCCTTGTTACTACAAGCAGGCTGTAATAATTGAACCATGATTGCTTTTTTTGAGAAAAAAAGCCATCATGGAGGACTGTTTTGATTTTGAAAATTTATTTTAATTTATATTGGCTCTGTAATTTTAATTACACTGAGCTCTCCTCCCGTATCATTTTTTAATATTAAAATTTTAAAAATTTTTTAATATTAATTAGGATCAGGTTCTTGGAATTTACCTTCTTACTTTTCCATTTTGGATTAAAGTAATTTAATAAAAATATATATATATATATATATATATATATATATATATATATATATATATATAAGGGTTACACTACACTGTAATAAAGATGAGGACAATAGTCTGAACAATGTAAATAGTATATTTTCATATATACATTTTTCTTGTTTGTCCAGATCTAGTGTAATATACAGCATAATCACTTTTCCACAGCTATAACATAGCTTTTCTTATAAATGTTTTCATGATGAGCTCTCTTTTTTGATGTCTCAACAAATTTAAGTGCACTACTAGATTGGCAGCAAGGTCTCATCATTTTACAGTTGAAATGGCTAGGTGTAATTGTAACAGTTTCATCTATTGCACTTCTCACTTGTGGAACTTTCTTTTAGGCTTTTGCTTTCCAATCAACTTTGATCTACAAAAATTTAAAATAATGTCAGTCATTGTCATTGTCATTGTGTGTCATAATTCCTGTTCTTTTATTGTTACCCTCTCCTTATTAACATTTTCCTTTTTCTCATATTTTTTTACACTTAGTAAACCTTTGTGTCTTATGACCTTGTCTGGGGTGAAATGATTAAAAATAACTTAGATTTAAGGCCTACTCACTTCTTGGAAGAATTGCTTACAACACTTGGCCAACTGCTGAGACTATTTAACCGATAATTGGAGGCTTTGAATTCAGAGTTGACCTTCTCCTAGATTAATTATCACACAGGAATATAGAATCCAATCTATCCATCTATTTACACATAGCTGAAGTGAAAAGAGATGGATTCATGCCTTTCCCAATGATATTTACATGTAAGTGAATGTAGCCAACTCAAGTGGAATTTGAACTCTGCTCTCTGATTCCTCAATCGAAGCTGTTATCCATTACTCCACCATGCCTCTAATTTAAAAAATAATAAAACATAACAGCAGAAAATAATCCTTTACTTGACTTATTACCAAATACCCAAGGTTGCTTTTACAAGACTAACCCACAATTGCAAGGTAAAGTAGCATCTTGCCTTTTCCAAGTAAACACAAAATGACCATTTAAATTTGGTTTATTGATTCTATTCTGTTTTAATAATTATCAGCCATTAACTTCTCTTATTCATGCACATATATTCATAAATCAGATCCATGTCTTATTTCTATAAATATTATATTTTAGTGGATATATCGATTTGAATAGACATCCTTGGGTTTTTTTAAACAGTAATATAATGTCTATCAACCTGGGCAATTAAAAATCTTAATAAAGAAAGTGTTCCTTTTGGCAGGGATTGGACCTGTGTTCTCTTTAAATTAGGAGAAAACATTTTGAAGTCAGTTGTGCTTAACACCACTCATCCATAAAAGACCTCTCAAAAAAGAAAGGCTCATTTAACCATTTTTAAAAATGCACATCTATTGGAACTATGGATGTAATAGTTGCTGTTGGATTGGTTTTCGGTTCTTTCACTTATAAACCTAATACTTGTTGAATTGCTTTCACCACTGAAATAAATAAACAGAGGAAAAAAGAAGGAAACAAAGACTCTTGGAATATTTTAGGACTGGTTTTTATTCACAAGATGGTGACAACCTTTTTGAAAGGGAAAAATATTCCTAAGCAAAAAGGTACATCTTGTCTTGTTGAGAGTTCCAGCTAAAAAGACAGAGATCCCTTGGTTTCTTTCTAACACCAGTAAGTTTTGGTTTTCTTGCACATGCACAGGCATTTTTTCCTGTTAGTGTTCTCCTGGGAGACTATTATTCTTTATTTTTGTGTTTTAGTCTAGTCTAATCCCCACAGAACCTTTCAAAACCAATCTTTGCTTATTTCTCTTTATATATATATAAATTTCATTTGGAAATTAGTTATTCCCACAACCTAGGTTTCAGCCTTTCAATATCTTCAGGTGATTTATAATAACTGGTTTTTTTGGGTTTTTTTTTTAAAAGTAAAAACAGTGATTTTTTATGAACACGCAACTGGAATTTTTAAACAACTGAAAATTTTCAAAATTAGGGATGAGTTACTGAAGGATCTTAAAACACTTTCATCCAGGTTTGTATGATCCTAAAATGTATTTATAGGTGTGATTACATCTGGACATTACTTCTGATCTTTCATTCAGTAATTTTTTTCTGGGAACAACATAATGGCTCATTTTTCTTCCTGGCACATTGTGCATACATGACCACTTTTATATGTTTTTTTTGTTGTACTCCATATTATATCAGGGTCTTTTCCATTTTTCAGTTTTAATTTCCACACGTGGCTAGCCAGTTTGGTTCAATCTTTAAGGCTTTCCAGTTTAAATGCAGATTTATGATTATTCTATCTGTTTTTAAAAATCCCTTTTGTAGACCCCCAAATATATATATATATATA